>PNEQ01042819.1:0-62760 GCA_003012365.1 Medauroidea extradentata | reverse complement strand
CTAATGAAACTGCTGTCTCTGCTCTTATTGATACTGGCAGCACCTCTAGTTTTATACGCGAGAAACTTGTTAAACAACTTCGACTTCCTGTCAACAGTCATGAAAGAATGGAGATATCTATGGCCTCCAGCAGTTTAAAATCTTATCCTCTAGGTGAATGTTCAGTTACCTTATCTGTAGAAGGACCTGTGTATAACCCTGCTGTCTTAAGTATTTTACCTGTACTATGCGCTGCTGATGTTGTTATCGGACATGATATCTTAAAGCTACACAATTCTGTAAACATTCAGTTTGGTGGTTCTTAAGACACTCTCAATATATGTGCATTAGCTGCTGCTTTTATTGAACCTGTATCTCTTTTTCGCAATATCATGCCAAATGTCAAACCAATAGCCATTAAATCTCGACGGCACACTGAATCGGACAAGAAATTTATAGAAATTGAAGTAGACAAGTTGCTAAGAGAATATATAATAGAAGAAAGTTTTTCGCCATGGAGAGCACAAGCTTTAGTTGTTGAAAGCGAAAATCACAAAAAACGAATGGTTGTGAACTACTCTCAAACTATAAACCGGTTCACATATCTTGATGCGTATCCATTGCCAAGGATTGATGATGTGGTGAATGAAGTAGCTAAAAATGAAGTTTTAAGTTTAATTGACTTGAGGAGTACTTACCATCAAATACCTATACAAGAAGAAGATAAATTGTATACTTCATTTGAGGCTAGTGGTAAACTGTATCAATTCAAACGAATACCTTTCGGAGTAACTAATGGTGTGGCTGCTTTTCAAAGAGCTATTGATAAGATTATCTCTGACGAAAATGTAAATGGAGTAGCAGCGTACTTGGATGATATTACAGTTAGTGGTAAGAATCAAGAAGAGCATGACTCTAATCTGAAGAGATTTATGGACACAGTTTCAAAATACGGACTAACTATAAATAAAGAAAAATCTTGCTTCTCAACACGTTCCATCAACTTTCTCGGGTATATTGTGAGCAATGGTTCTATACGCACATACCCAGAACGCCTACGGCCACTCCAAGAACTACCTCTGCCAACGAATGTAAGTTCCTTGAGAAGAGCTCTTGGTGTATTTTTTCACTATTCACATCTTATTCCCAACTTTTCAAAGAAAATTCAAGCTCTAACACAGACCAAATTTCCTCTTGAACCTGAAGCGGAAGAGGTTTTCAATCAATTGAAGGATGACATCTCTAATGTAGTAGTTTCTGCTATTGACCCCGAAGAAGTATTCACAGTAGAAACAGATGTCTCTGAACGAGCTATAGCTGCAACACTCTCTCAGAGTGGTCGACCTGTTGCCTTCTTCTCTCGGACACTCTCTAAATCTGAACAGCATCATTCTGCTGTGGAAAAGGAAGCCTATGCGATTGTAGAAGCTGTCCGCAAATGGAGACACTATCTACTGGGTCGAAATTTCCGGTTGATAACAGATCAGAAATCTGTGTCTTTTATGTTTGATACTACAATATCTGGTAAAGTAAAGAACGAAAAAAATTTAAGGTGGAGATTAGAGTTGTCTTGCTATACTTATGAAATAATCTACAGACCAGGCAGAGATAATGAGGCTGCTGATGCTCTCTCCCGCCAGTGTTCTGCTATGTCTGACACTTATTTGAGGAAACTTAACAATCTCCATCAAATCCTATGTCATCCTGGAGAAACGAGGATGTATCACTGGGTACGAAGTAAAATTTTTCCCTTACACTTTAGATGAAATTAGAAGAGTGGTTCCTTCATGTAAAGTATGTAATGAAATCAAGCCTCGATTTTTCAAACGTCAAGCACATCTTATCAAAGCAACTCAGCCATTTGAGCGCTTAAATATTGATTTTAAAGTACCTCTAAATTCTGTTTCTAAGGACAGATACTTATTGTTGTAGACGAATTTTCTCGTTTTCCTTTTGCTTTTCCTTGTTGTGACCTTTCTTCTGCTTCTGTCATAACTAAACTTCAGGAACTGTTTTCTCTATTTGGAACTCCTGCATACATTCATTCTGACAGAGGTACATCATTCATGTCTCAAGAGCTTAAAGATTATCTTAACTCTGTCGGTGTTGCTACAAGTCGATCCACTCCATACAATCCACAAGGTAATGGGCAAGCAGAAAGATACGTTGGCACCGTTTGGAAAAGGATTGAACTAGCATTGAAGACTAAAAACCTAGACCCTCGTCATTGGGAGTTAGTATTAGTGGATGCTTTGCATGCTATACGCTCTCTTCTTTGCACTAGTACAAATGAGACTCCACACGAGAGGATGTTCAAGCATGTAAGGAGGTCTAACAATGGCACATCTACTCCAACTTGGCTGCTGACACCAGGACCCGTGTTAATGAAGCGCCATGTCAGACACTCCCTTGTAGATGAAGTCATCTTATTGGAAGGCAATTCTGAATATGCCCACATCAGACATCCAAATGGTCGTGAAACTACTGTCTCGACAAGACATTTGGCACCTATCGGAAATGACGGATTTGAAGAGCCCAACAATATTACCCAGCGAAACTTTCCTGATCATTCAGTTCCAGCTCAAAATGGAGAGGTAAAACAGTTGGATGAAAATATTTCACCTGACTTACCTCAATCATATGACGATAACAGTGATCGTAATATAAATGAAACAGAAACTGCCTTTCCGAATTCTCAGAATGTTAATCCTCAAACTTATATTCCTGCTCTGCGTCGTAGTGAACGAGTTCGTCGAAGACCTGAATACCTTGAAGATTATAAGACCTAGGTGGGTTGAATGTAACCTGACGATGAGGCTCGGCGACCACATGATGCTGATCCAGCTGCAGTTGTCGACAGTGACGCCCAGTGTAGCACGGCGCCACGCCGCCTCTAGCTCTAGCTCCTCCAGAGCCTCCAGTTCCAAGCCGCTCACGACCACCACCACATCCTCCAGCTCGCACCAGCGCTCCAGGGCCGCCGCCACCTCTACAGTCACCTCAACGTCGAGCTATGCCGCGACCAACACTACCACCACTCTAGCTGTCGTATGTTTTGTTTATTCATGCTACTTCGTTGTACTAAGTACTCGAACTTCAGTAGCAGAAATATGTTTAATATTTAAATTCTGATCATATATTTGATACGTTGGTCACTTATTTCCGAAAATACACATGCCCTCCATTCTGTAGGTACAGGCGGTTTAGGATAAAGTGAGCACTCAGAAAAGCTCGGCTAAATTTCTATTTTCAGCTCACTAGTATCTTTCCGCGCGTAATGGCTAATGACACGAAATGCCTATCCGCTCAGGACACATCACTTGATGTATACGCCTTTAAGATAAATTGTAGTCGGTAATAACGTATATAGTCTGACAAAAAAAAAGTTCATTACTCAAACCAAATACAAGTGTGTCGATTTCACTTAATTTAATTTAAGTTTTTTTTTTTTTTTTTTTAATAGGAAAATATATGGAACTATATTCGACAATTTGCTGCCAGCCATACAAGGAGTAAGGACACTGTTCTTGATGTTGAATTACATGCAGTAACGGCTTGCGATATTTTTCAAACGTTAATTTTTAGTGCTCACTTCACCCCGAACCCTGTAACCTAAAGAACTCGGTGCACAAAACCTTTCTAATTTTGTGAATATATATAGTACATATCTCTTAAATACAATGTAATTTTTGCTAGACCCTTAGTGTGGATTAAACCCAACATAATGTGCAGTATACATTACGAGCAAAATATTGCTTTTCTGCAGTGGTCGTTCTACCATTAGCATTTCGAAACAAACCTGCTACATGTTTAAGCTGAACAGCATGGTTCCTTGTTGTTGTCATCATCAATGCTTCCACATCTCTAGCATTAGCACATTTTAACGGTCCAAATACCCATTTCTGCGCACATAAAATACACCCCATTAGTGTTTACACGCATAGAGAAACAAGCATAAACAGATAATTAATTTATATAATCCTCTGCCCCTATTGTGCACATTTTACGTTTTTATCCTAAGATAAACACTGACATAATGGGTCGGGTAGTAGGACACAGACAGCGCATGCAAGAATACGCGCGAACTCTTAGTTGATATCACCGGGAGTACTCTTACGCGGCAGGTGGCATCACATGCTACTTTACGGGAAACTGACTCCGGGACTAATACAGAAAGACATTAATCAATTCTTACACTACTTGACAATGCACATACACCTTACCAGCATGATCAAATTCCATATTTTCTAAGACCTAAATATTGCAGTAAACGACCTATGTTCTTACCTGCACAGTCGACAATTCACGCACTACACTTTTCGTCCTACTATGACTAAAACAACAGTTAAGAACACAATGGCTGGCCGACACTCGATTTTCACCTCATGTTGCTGTATTGGCACTGCGTACTCTTAAACGATGCGTACTCTTAGCCGAACTTCCCGTAGTATTCTCATAACAGCTTGTCAGCCAAAAGTTTCATGTTACGCAGCATACGCTAATCGAAAAACTGATAAACATTCTTTAACAATATTATTTACACTGAAATGAGATGTTACGAGCTACACGTTATGTGAACATACAACAGCTAATTTTATACTTTGAAGAAATTGCCATATAAAATAATTTTACTATAATTACAGCAAATTAATTGTATTGTGTCTTTGTAACTGTAAGCATGTAGCTCGTGACATATTATTTCAATGTAAATATTTCGTTTAGGTGTGTTGGTTGGTTTTCATTGTGTATATGCTGTCGAAACTTATGAATTTATGCTTTGTCTTGCTGTTATAGGAATACCATCCATGCTAAAAATGTTCCATACAAGGTGACGTCTACAAAATTAACATTATTTCGTTTGTACATGCAATTGTGAATTTTTTACATTTGAACGACATTATGCACTCTGTTCACCAAGGCAGCACTTACGACTAATTTTGATCCAATGATAAATAAACAAAATTTTAAATTTATTAGTTTTAGATGTGACTTTCTCCTCTTTCAAATATCAAAGAATTCTACTTAAAATATCTTAAGGAATGTTACTAAATTATGAATACATGCCAGTGTTTAGCTTATGCTCATAAACATGCAATTCAGGGACGTTAATAGGTAATTGTCATTTTGAAAGGGAGGCGGTAAAGAAATGAAATAAAAAAAATACTGAGAAATCGAATTATCACAGTATGAAAGAAACAATATTGCCAAATACAAGGCAGTGGCAGTGACTACACTAATTTATTTTTGCTTGTAGTGTATTGTTGTTAGGTCTCCAAACGTCACCTCCCGGACTTAATTGTTCGGAACCCCTCTTATTTTCCCATGTTGTAATTTGTATACTACAAAATATGTATAAGTAAGAAATATTTGTGGAAAACGTCTCTTACTAGCGGTTGTTTGAGTGTTACTTTTATATTTTTATTCATTAAGAAAGTTTTTTTTTAAATGTAAGCTCAGTGGTTACAAATTTGGTACATTTTTATCCCACTAACGTGAGCGGGTAATCTGAAAGTTCTGTTGGCACCTTATATTGTATCATCTACGTTCGCTTATTCAGTTATTTAAATCATTGTTTCACAAAAAAAGTAATTATTCAGTTGAATTGACGAAATGACGTTTACGGGCTGTCAAAGAAGTTCACTCGTTCCTGGAATAAACCATACGCAGTGCCGCGGATCAGGGCCGCCAACACGTCCCAACGAGGAAACGAGGCAGGAATTTTCACTATTTAACTCGCGGGTACTTTCCGGTCTTGTTGATGAGCTTGCGAGAACCGCGCGTCCAGAAGCTGTTGCGGGAACGTGATTAGCAAGTTGGGGTGGAAGGGTTAGAATGCGGCGACGCGGTACGGTAGGCCTAATTGGCAAGCAAGCGCTTCCGCTGAGCTAGGTACCGTAGTTCAGGTGCGCACGTAGCGTAGGTGCGCGCGCGCGGCAGTGTCTCCGCGCATGCGCCACCAGATGGCAGGTCAGTCGGTGTCGCGGTAGCAAGGGGAGGGGAACAAGGGGAGGGAGATACGACCGGGAGTACCCGGAGCCGGCGGAAGCCAGTAGCTGCTCGGACGCTGGCGTCGCGACGCGTCGTGCCGCTCGTTCTTCCTCCTCCCAACCCCTTTCTCCCCACGCGCCGCAGAACCTCGAACGTACTTCAATTCTCTCATCTCCCCGCTTTAACACGAGTGCGGTACTACTATCTCGTCCGGTGTGCGCGGACATCAGTGTGGAATGACGCGTCTGTTGAGACGACGACGTGTAAGGATGTGCGAGCACTTCCGCGGTCGCATGCCGCTTGCTTGACTTGACGATTGTCTGTTGTCTCGAAGGAAGACGTTTAACGTGGTGACTGACCAGAGCTTCGTTTTACGTCCGGTAATATGTGATTGTAGTGAATTAGGTTACAACACACACGAAACTAACGACAGATGAATAATGCCTTTGTGATGAAAATCACTGGTTTAGTTAAATACGTATATACTTATTAAAACAGGATACCATTAATTAGTTACACAAATTACTCCTAGGTAACATATTATTTTTCCTCAGATTTGTTTATTAACGCCTTGGCGAGTAGGATTACATACTTTGTAATCAATGTTCAGGATAATTGATGAACGTAGTCAAAATACAATTTTAAACACGCACACGGTACAAATAACATTATAAACCACTCCAGTAATGGCGGAATAATTATTAGGCTCACAACTACAAACGTACGAGACTGTTGGCATAAAAAACATGTCTTCTCACAAAATTACTTAAAGAAAAAGATTGTCATTTATTTGGAAATTTGTCGATTCCTGTTAATTATTTTAGTAATTTACATACAGGGATAATATATTAAAGTTAATTTTTTTTTATGTTTAGAGTATAATTAAAAAAAAAAAAACACGGTTCTCTTAAAAGTCATTTGAGACGTACGGTACTTTTAACTCACTTTATGAAGCAATTTCATAAAACTACTTTTTCCAATAAATTCAGCAGCAGTAAAGTATAGCAAGGACATTTTGGCAATATGAAAGAATTGCACTGCAAATTTATTCAAAGTTTGTACGGTCACACGTGGGAACGGAAGTTGTCAAGGAATTCGGCGAAACCGTTTATTTATATAACGCTATGGCGTTTTTAGTCATTTATTTTTTCATGCAGTACAGCGTATACCCTACATTAATAATTATTTTTGTGATGGCTATGATGGTAAAGAAAGGTGACGTCATCGCTAATTTGATAGCCACATTTAAATCGTGTTTTTTATTATTTTGATCTATTTAGATTATATTAAAAATTACTGAAACACTAATGCTATACACGAAGCGTTTGAAAATATTTTGTTTCATTGTTAATAACTACAGCGCTGCAGTCATATTACATTCATGTGATGTCCAGCAAAGAACGAAACAACATACGACAGAATTTTTGGGCAGTTAAGGAAATTTCTTTCATTAAAATTAAATAGTATGTTCTCCTAAGTAAATACTTTCGAGGTGCATGCCGGTTGTTATATTTTCGGTATCTGCAACTCAGTAGCTGATCTTCTGACAATAGGGAATTTATTCCATATGCTCTTATGAAATACTTGTTATAATCCCTCGTTCAATAAAGCTTAGAAATACTTTATGTATAAAAATGTGAAAATAATGACAAAATATAAGTTTGTCAAATCTTGTAGTGAAGTGTTACCGTGATTTTAGAACATGTTACCAACTTTAAATATTTTGTGATAAATTTATTTCGGTTGTGAATGTCAGGCTTGTGATATAATTTAAAGTACAAACGAAGAATATTGTAAAGATATGAAATTTGTTGCCTCGTTTCATCGCAACTAGGAAATGAATGCAGACTTTGCTCCGGATCGAAAGCATGTCTTCAGTATAGTATCTTATAATGCTAAATACTAAAGTGAAACAATGTAATATTTACTGCTATTGAAAACAGCTTAATGCGATTATAAAGTTGAATTCGTCAATTACCACAACAATGAAAACGCGTAGCAAGTTTACTTGCCGTAAAATTATCAAGTAGTGTACTTTTTATGAACTGGCCAAATATTTTATAGGAATAAACTGTTTGGTAAAATTACACAAAGCAATGAGGAAACTTCTAATTTTATTTGCTTTACGTTAATTTGACCCATATTATTTGTTCTCTACGGTAATATTAGAAACTATTGTGACTGGCTATTTATATAGTGAAAAGATAACATATCTGATTTCGAAACTTAACACGCACCAAAGAATATAAATGGAAAAATTTAGTCTTAAGGATGTGCGTGACTTTTGCAATATTTCCGTCACTACTAATTATAAGTTATTACTATTACGAAGAGAATCTGAGACTGGACAAAAAGAAGTTGGAAGAAAGACTGGAAGAGGCCAGAAGGCCTTTTTAGTAAAAACCATTAGTTTAGTGAACTATTTAACTCGGCGAATCTTGTGTACAATATCTAGAAATTAATTAATGTCGAGAGAAATTTTCTCTTGTTGTTTTTCGCTACTTGTCGGTTGTAAATGGAACATTTTTTTTTGTTTCCGAATTCGCAAAGAACAAGCTTATAAAAAGTGGCATTTTTAAGCAACTTTTAACAAACGCATGAAATAAAATTGCTTTGCTATTTCAATTAAAATCAGATTGGAGCGTACAATAAGCACAAAGAGAGCATGCATAATCAAGGAACGAAAATGGCCTAACGCTTATAGTAAACTTGCTTATATCAGTGGGAATGTAAATGTGGAGGTATGCAAGGTCAATAATTAGGCAAAGGATCGTGCAATTAAATCACACATCACTTACACATTTGAGCATAATGAATGGATGAAAGTGTCTGTTCGGAATTTCTGTTCAAATTCATTGTTGAAATCGTCAGCTATCATTCATCACGGAGGCAATGCAGTACTGACGTACGCCATGCAAACAAAACTGATATTACTGACCTTACAAATTGCGAGTTATGCTATGAACCTCAAAAAACTAGTTCATAGCTGAAATAATCTCAATTTGTACTTATACTCCGCTTTAGTGTTTATTTATGTTTGTGAGTGTTCAGTTTCTTCACCGTGTATTTCTGACACTATCAATCACATTACGTTTGCACACCAGTGAAAGTTAAAGTTAACGTAAAACCTCAGCTCTAATATATAGCGTAGGTTTTGTTTACCTTAAATCACGGCAGTAAGAAAATATTAAATAAATCGTGCATCTAGACGCAGTAGAGTAAGGTTATCTTTGTATAATTCTAGTTGAGAAATCTATTATATATACAGTCTCACAAGACATCATATCGCATTAATGTAAGAGTAATTAATTTAAGTGCTGAGAGTTCGTTACGTTGACGTATGTGACCGTTTTCGCAGGATTTTTTGTACAAAGTCGGCCTGAAGGTAGAATTTTTCTTGTCCCGATTGTGCCACATTTGTATGAAAGGAAATTTTACCAACTTTGCCAAGTTATAGCCCTACAAAATTTTTAGAAAATTCTTCTTGAAGTTAAAAGGGAGAACTACTATCTCATTTTTACTTCTTCAATTTGTATAGCTGACAGTTTTTTGCAAGATCCTATTGAACATTATTTATCTTTAAATCATTGCTTCATGCCCTAAAACTTATACAAAAACATTCCAACATCTAAATATTTTCATTTATTTGTAGTTGCATTTTCCTTAGATAATCAGTATCATTGCCAGTTTCGCACGTAACTAAAGCGTATGTTTAAGTTCGTTTTAAAATAAGCCAGTCTAAAAAAAGATGTCTCAAATGTTAGTTCTCTTAATTGTACTTATTCTCGTATCACTTGACTTCATGCGAAGTCATAATGGACAAATGTTGTACGATAAGTTTGGGTTAATCGTCGAATAAAATGTACCAACGCTCTGAAAGTTCTTATTGCATCTGTTCAGGAACTTACGACGTCATTGCGTGTTCACTCCTGGTTAACGACCGCCAGTAAAGCAATCGTCGAATTCAGACCCACACTTACCGTGTATCGTGATTGTGTTTATATGAGTGTAGCGTGATTATTGTTGAAGTAAAGTGTCTGCTTTGAAAATTCGTAGGTTTATGAGGTCTGTTTATAGCTCGGTCGATACTCAGTCTTGACATTCTCTCGTTAGCCGACAACTACGCTATGAAGATACGATTGGGCTGTTGGCATTAACTGATTCAAGCAGTTGCGTATAAAAACATAACTTTCCGTGCCTAGCAGTGAAAAAAAAAATAATTGTTCGCTCTTTCGGTAGACAATGCTTGTTTCTTTTGTGACGCTGTGAATTTTGCTAATACGTATCCTAATAAGTTATTAAGTTTTAAGTGCCTTGCAGTGGATTAAAAATAGCCGCTGTTTAGCCATACTATAATATTAATATTAAAAGTTTTATTGTGGCAATAATTATCTATAATCTGAAATTAAATGTACTCCGTAACATGCCGTAAAATTTTCGCAGCTTCTGGTTTTCTAAATTGATAGATTACAATCGTTTTACGAATTTATTTTAGTTTACTTTTATGGGAATTTGCGTCTCGTCGACATCGAGGTCATTTCAAAAAATGATATACACAGCTTGGTTCAATGGCAGGAGCTGGAAGAGGAGTCGGCCATGGCCTTTGTTACAGAACTATCCTAGCATTTACCTGGAGTGATTTCGGGATGCCATAGAAACAGCCGGAACCGGGATTCGAATCCAGGCCCTACCGAATGCGAGTCCACCTGTTAACGTTGCGCCAACTCGATCGGTACTAAGCAATAAAATAAAGATCAGTATTTTAAACAAGAGTGTGTGTAGTGGCGGCCGACTACTTGGGAAAATTTTGATCGTTAAAATAATTAGTGACGCATTTGATAACTTCAAATACAAGTTAGTTAGTTGACGTCAGTCCGTGCTTTGCAAAAACTAATTACAACAACATTGACATCAGAGTGATAGACTATGTACATTTTAGCTTAATGAGCAATCGAAATTATTTTTAAACAAGCCACAACATATTGAAAAAAAAATTAATTTAATTTTTAAAGTTAGAATAATAAATTTTACAAGTCTGTATGAGACAGCACAGCAAACAAATATGAGCTTAATGACTGCCTGAAGAACATACAGATAACTGAATTTAGCTTTTCAGACATACCATTACAAAATAATAAAATGAACTCTCATGCGAATGTGTTATGTCAGTGTCACAGGAAAGAACATCCCAGAAGTGGAGTTTACTACAGGTTTGTCTTATTCTTGTCATTTATTGCCGCGAGAAAGAATTGCCACAAGGAGTCGAAAGATCTTTGGCGAAATGGTAGGTAATTCTCTGTGCAAATGTGCAGCAAGTGTAGTAAGTGATGTCTGGTGTTCAGGCCTGGAGTGCAGTTGCTGTTCAATGTATAGCTGATGTGGTTGGAAACAAGGTTGTGGCTTGGCTTTAAGCAGGTAGCGCTGTCGTACCACAGAACACTTGAAACTATAAAAATGGAATAGTTGGTAGGGCAACAAATCAGTCACACACACACACGAGAAAAATGTCTTCGCTGGCCAGCAACATAGTGGAAACTGCTAACGTCAATCAGTGTAAAGCGGTTGACCTGCTAGCTGATAACCAGAACAACAGGAAACCTGACGTAACATGCGGGAGGAGACAAACAGATATGAGACTGAATTCAACCACTTCGGGCAGCCAATGAGCGGCGAAGTTCGCTCGTATAAAATAAACCAGCACGTTTCTTGTCAGTATTATTGTTTAGTTTGTGGTCATTATGAACTTTCTACAGTAAGCCTAGATAATAACAAGCTGGTACAACATTATCTGTAATATCTTCCGGTAATAGTTATAGAAAATCCTATACCTGTTCTCGATAGTTAAACTGTACACATATTATGTACTAGGCAAACTTACCCTTCTTCGCTGTACCAAGGCTTCGAACATAGTATCAGAAACATGTTAAATATTTTAATTGTTATCTTATATGTTATACTTTGGCCACTGACTGATGAAACTACACAGACCTGCTCTTTGTTGATAACCTAGCCAACTCGGTGTACGGAGTCTTTCCCATTTCGTTTATTCCGCAACGATGTTTATCAGTTTTTAAAGGTTCATTGTGGTATACGGTCGGTTTACCCTATATTAAAAGTGCGACGGCCCCAAAGTTCGCGTGGCTGTCAATTTTAATTCACAACAAGGGAAATGATCTAGGATTCAAGTACACCTTCAGTGCAACAACACAAGTTACAGTGGTTGCCCATTTCCGCAGGTCCTAGTTGGAACTGTTCTGTCTACCTAAATGTTCTTCAGCAGGGTGGGAAACCTGTTCTAGCAACTCGAATTTCAGAAGGAGATGCCTCCCATAGTAAACCATAGTGTAGCAGTGGGACCCGAACTAGTCTGTTTCCGTAATTTTCATACATCTTAAGCGCACTATCAATAAAATGAAACGACCGAGTCCTATTGAAAAGCTAAACAAATATTTGTTAGCGTATGTGCAAAATACTATGTCCTTAAAGTATATATTTAATAATAAACTGCGAAACAGAACTAAACTGACATTGTGCACATAATAAAGATTGCAATTTAGATCTGAAATGTATATCTGACAGCTAAATATTAGGGTAAAGTAAATTTTATAAATGAGCGTGGAAATAAATGAACTTATATTGGACTAACCGGACCGATATGATTCAGCACATATTGACACGAGTTTACTACTCGAGAGTTATTTTCCGATTTATCTAATATTAAGCGTAATGTCAATTATATGAAAGTGTTTTCACGAAGCTTTCAACGGGGGCAAACTAGCTCAATCAAACAATTTTAACTGTAAACGAAATGGAACTATGTTTGACTTGAAAACATACATGTGCGAAAATATTTTCGTTTGACAGTGCATACTATTAAAATTCACTTTTTTTATTCAATGTATAGGTCTGCGTGGCTGTAGTTATAAAATTAGAATATTGTGTTGCACAGGTATCGGGTTCTTGTATTGACGATGTTACAGTTCTCTTTAATCATATTAAACGTAACTTTATGTGCAGGTAAGAAATATTACCTTTCCCAACTATATTTCTTCACGCTGAGGAAACAAAAGAACATAACAATTATTTTGTTTCAAGAACCGAATATTTCACTGCCCTGAACAAATTATCCGGTTGGGTGCAATAAATAAATTTGATATTATTTAGCCGAACATTTCTCGCAGTGCATATTCTATATTCCATGCTATCTCCGCTGAATTTCACTGACATGTAGCGTTTATCTGGCATTCGCCACACCCATGATATGGCACGAGTATTCACTCCAATTATTATCTATGTATACAATCTTCCAACATTTCCAGTTTTGATGTTTTGAGAGCATTCAAGTGCGAAAATTCATTGTTTAATATTGGCAGCGAGGAATTTACGGGCGATAGAAACACAGCATGACGTGCATACTACCTTGTTCAATTCTGAAATTTCTATGTCGGTTAGCACACGTTACCCAACATGGCATGTTTTTTTTATTGTTTTTCATCTCATTAACTACTTCAGTCACATCGTAATTGATTCTCGCAAGAATGGTGAATTTGCCTTGACGCAGACCTTTGGACCAGTATCGTGAGATTTGTTTGCACATAAAGGTATATTGTTAGAGACATTGGAAAATTTGAATAATATTTCGTACCACGGTTTTTTTAAGGGGGATCAGTACCCGCCATGTTGGAATAATACAAATTCTGCATTTAATTTTGCCTACAAATTTCCTATAACATCTTATTCTTCAACAAGGCCGAGGGAATAGTTTACTACATTTTATACAGTTGTCATTGCTCAACAACTGTTACTTATACTATACCTGTGAACATCTATAGAAAAAATGACTTTCTCCGTAAGGTCACTAGTCAAAAACTAAGAAAGGTAGTAAAGTTGTGACAATTTGACCATGTTTAAGAAGGTAATTAATATCTGTGACATGTCAGGCGGGAAATTTTAATAAATCTCATTGTATGAAACTTACAGCGAAAATTGAAGAATTCGAAGTCATGTTCTCCCTTAAAAAAGAGTGTTGAGGTCTGCGCCTTGTATGGCTATACTTTTTTAAAGACAAATACCAAATATTCAGTTGCTAGAAGTTCAAAGCTAGCATTAACCAAATAAGTTTTAGGAGGGAAGGGGGTAACAAATAACAAACGAAGAACGTCATATATGGACATGTTCATATATTGAATACCATCAAACAGTCACCGTAAATCATTGCCCCTGTGTATTGAATAATGCCAAGATTTGGTTTTAGGTCTCCGTTTATCGAGACGTGTCACGAATACAGTAAACAAACAAAAATATTGGAAATGTGACAATAGTTTAAAGCCGATATTACATGATACCATATTCCGTAAAAGCTGTTGACAGATCTTTCATAGCAGCCGTTATACCAGCGTCCACGCCGGCCGTTTTGGTATTTGTCGCAATCTGCTGGCAGATTTCATACCACGTTTGGTAATTTGACGTGTCGTATTTGCCGTGGCAGGTTCCATACGGGCTCCGGTAATTGACCAATGAAACTGCAGTTTCAGAACGTTGTTCCACGCCGCGTCCGCCACACTACCGCAGAATAAATAATGCTAACAGAAGCGACAAAGGTGAGTTTTTCATTGTTGCTATCGTATCGACACAAGCAAGCTTTTTAATTATCGTTATTGTACCAGCTCTCGAGGGCGTACATGCGTGTAAACAAAGCCATGTGGAATATGATACATTTGTTTAAACAGACGCATATATTACATGAAATACTTTAATTTGTCTGTATCTCAATTATTAGATTTAGCAGTGTTGAATGTGACATTATCAAACTGTTCCTACAAATATTCAGTGTAACTAAACATAAACGAACTCCGACATCGTAACTATCCAAAAAGAAAACTATTGCGATAAAAACCACATGCTGTATCTTCTATTCCTACTTATTTATTACGTGACACTATGCACAACAATAAACACACAAGGCTTAGCGTGAATGAAGATGGCAGCGAAAATTTCGACAAATGAACATGTAGTTGTATTGTATGTGACTTACAACAAGCATTTGGGTCTGTTCAACATCAAACTGCCGAATTATCATAACAAAGCAATTTGCTTACGCGCGTTTGACGAAATAGCAAATATGTTCGTGGAGTGCTTCGTGATAGGACTGGCTGACGTTAGGTTAGAAAATGTTAGGTTACTTAAACTAACCTAAAGTAATAACATTTATTTTACGTGGGACTTCTTCTTACGTCTAAAGAAACATATTTTATCTGCAAACTTTACATTTAAAATGAATAGTTTGGCCGGAAAATGATGAGTAGATATCTTAAATATTTACCCAAATTGATTATACATATCTATTTTGATAACCAAATAACTAATTTGATTGTTCCTAAGAACATGTCTTTAACTGCGATCAGTCAGGTCAAAATAAATCAAACTAATTAACATAAATTAACTGAAACATTGTCACTAACCTTAATTCTGACATTAACAAGTTGAAAACACCGCGACCATTGCCACGCCTCTTGTACAACTAGATCGCGACTTTGTGCGAATTTTTCTTTCATGAAGTAGCTCTTCTTCTCCAAGTATTACAGCTGAAGCCGCTAACGACAACCTTCGGCGATTGGGATCCGTGTTTTGTGTTTACCAGCTATTTAATTTGCGCGCGCATCGACTGTTTTACTTGCTGTTAGGCCAACTTCTCCCGTGTAATAGGAATGTTTTTTTAATGTTGGCTTCCCAAACAGCTGGTATAACTGTTGGTATAAATGGCATGGCAAAAGCTTGTATAAGCGAGAGTACGCCAACAGGTATCGTGTAATATCGGCATTATAAGAAACTTTTATCGTGTAAAAATATTTATTAATACTGAGATTTTGGTTCTAATTTGGGAAATTTTGAAATAACCAAACGATTATTATTATTATTATTCTAAAATTATTGACAGCTATCATATAGTGCCGCTGTTTACTACCATCACTCTCTCAAAAGCTGTAATTTATTATTTACCATAGCTTATTTTATACACCCTGCAACTGTCCTAACTAAAACAAATTATATGAATTCAGCTAAGAACAATGTGCAAAATTAACAAAAATTACTTGAGCATTTAACAGCATTTTGGCACGTAAATTACACGATTTTATAAAAGACGTAAAAAGCAACTTTTAACTGTTGACACACAAGTTAATTGAAGGCGGAAGTGTATGAAATACGTGTTAAACTCTTAGAAGATAATGTATGATAAGAGCGGAAGAGCCACATTGGTGTAGAATGCAGCAAACATCATTACAGGAACTTTCGGAAATTTGGTGACTATCAAAGGATTTGATTTTGAGATATAGCGATTAATCTAATTTTTTTGTTGACATGAATTTTTTTTGTAGTATGCGTAATGTAACGAAAAATTTAACAACCTTATTCGTTTTAGTTTCGTTGATAAGTTCGTTGCAATTACAGTTCACACGAACACATTATTTCCCTATTTCCAATCAATGAAATGTGATGCAATACTCATGAATGTTGGTGTCTTTAAGGTTTTAATCGTACACTATTTGCATACTGTTACTACCTTACAAAATGCGTCTGTCTGTCTCTCCCCCAGCCTTCTCTCTATTTTTATATGTATGCATACACACTACAAACTTATAATATACTAGGCCTATGCTTTGAATTTAAGAGCGTTGTTAATTACTTATGTTAGGTTAACAATATCTGAGCATGTTAGTAGCTCTGGCAAAAAAAAAAATTCGCAGTACAAAATTCATGCGTTTGTTTATTCGACTGCTTCAAACATATGTGTTCCTAGTTAATTAGTAAAAAAAACCAGGGAAACAGTTAGACGTTTCCTTGCGAAAAATTCGAAATCTAATAAAACGCAAATGTGTAGCATCTTTTAATAAATAGCGACATCCTGAATACAACGTAGTAGTCAGAGGCAGTAAAGTCACTTTCGTGTGCATGTAGTGGTTTAAGTAAACAGCAATAAATCTGAATTACACCGAAGAAAATTAATTTTAGTATTTTAGTATTGAGACAGCCAAATTATTTTTAAGTAAACACAAAGTGCATTTCGTAGACACACGCGCGTGCGCGCACACACACACATATATTATACATATATAGACAAACACATACTCATAAACACATATATGCGGCACATATCGTGACAACGAAACGTCGTTGTTGTAGCACAAACAATAATTGGCTGTCCCATTATTAACAAAATATTGTATAGCCGCCATAATTTTTTTCTCTCTTTCTCTTTCTCTCTCTCTCTCTCTCTCTCTCTCTCTCTATATATATATATATATATATATATATATATATATACACATATATAAAGGAATAAGTACGTCACATATTTGTTGCAGATGGTACAATATTCTCAGTTACTAAAGTATTATGCATCCAGCCCGCCCTTGTATTACAACACATAACTAGTTTGCGAATTGTTCATAAACTCATTGCGGATGAAGTTTGATTCGTTGTATTGTGTGTCCGCCGTAGCTTCCGAACATAATGTGGCCACAAACTCTAATGCACCCTATCGGTGCAATTTTGCATTACATGAAGCAAGGGAGAAAATAATTGTACAAGGGCAGTCCGTACACGTTATTTTACATTATATTGGATACTATTTAAAAAAAAGCTACGCCGGTGCTAATTCCACGGTCATTAATTTCTCTCCCACAGGGCTGTAACCTCAACCGCTCTGGACCGAAATCCGGAGCGCTTATGTTTGTCCCATAAAATTTTGCCAGGGATATCGTCCTCTTTTTGCCGGCACCGACGCCCTCGAAAATAGGCGGAGACCTGAGTGTGGGAAGAGGGGAGGCGCCCCTGCTTTTATCAACAATTGCTGCCATCATGTGCAAAAGCTCGTTTGTTGCGGCACAGCAGCGAACGTTCCCGAACACACCCCTTTTCCCGGGCATACCCCCCAATTTTTATTTTCTGAACTGATAGGTGGCTACGCAAAGGGGTTATCGTGAAAATTTAATATGCTGGAGCTCAGGGGTTTTTCAAACCCGCCACCTCCCCTCCGCCAACTGCCACCAACAACCCCTAACCCAACTTCCTAACAGTTCGTCCCAACCACCAGTACCACCCGCACGGGGAAAAAAATCGCAAGTAATCGATTGTAGGTAATTGGTATGCAAATATAATGCCCTCCCCAGTATTTGGCGGCCCGCCATTGCGCCGGTCTTTAATCAACGCCCGCTCGCGCCAGCTTACTTCCCATTTGTATTGTTCGATGAGTGCTTTAATCGCAGACCGCAGGGGGGAAATTTTTTTTTTGAGCGAGTGTTTAGCGAAATATCTCACGCGGAACTCATCCCACTTCTACGCGTTCAGAATACCCGAGTGGTTTCAGAAATTGATGATTAGTTCTATTACCTCGCCCTGCGAGTGGCATTTATGAGAGAACAAATTTTAAGTAGCTTGGACTCCAAGCCGTCATTTATCTTAATTGCTTTTTGAATATCCACGATTTTATTCAACGATATTTTATGTTTAAAATGAATTAATTAAGACTTTCTTTGTTGAGAGTTAGTAAATGTAGCCCGCTTGCTAATTACCGCGAATATTATTATATGTGTGCGCTGTACACGAAGACTTATGTATGAAAAATACTTCACTTTCAAGAAATGGTGCAATAAAAAACTTTCCCACGTTTTATAGTTGGTAATAAGGTACCTGTACCGAACATGGCCCAGTTCCCAATACGGCCCACTAGTCGCCATTGGGTGGTAATGCTGAGCTCGATGTGGGATCGGCACACACTCGTCTCCAGTATGAACATTTATGACTTAGGCACACATGATTGTTGAACCTTAAGCGAGCAATATTCGGTACACGTATCTTAAGTAATTTATCTGGTTTTCTGTGGGTGCTCTTTCATACTTGTGATTTGACTGAACTTTGGAGCTTATTTCGCATCCTATAGCGAGATGGCGCAACGGCAACACACTGGACTTGCATTCGATAGGACCTGTGTTCTATACCTGACTCCAGCCATCTTGATTCATGTTTTCCATGGTTTCCCGAAATAGCTTCAAGCGATTGTTGGGACGGTTCCTTAGAAATGTCTATGCTCGCCCTTTCTCGCAATTCATGTCGTTGAAACAATTAGAATGCCGCCGTCTCTTAATCACCTCGCTGTCGACAAGACGTAATAACTACTTAGGTTATCTTAATGTGCTTTGTATTGTTGGTAACATCTCCTGATTCGCTAATGGCATGAGGGTGTCGAATGCAATGTATGTATGCTGGAGGTTCATATGTTGTTATGCAGTCTTTTTATTTATCTGGTTTTACTGTGTTTGAAATACTTATGTTATTGGATACATCTGAACATATGTATGAAAAGTTTCTTAGTTCGAAAAACGTACACACTCGGAACACGGGCATGAAAATTTCATTGTACCATACTAATTTGAGGATCTACAACTTGGCAAAGAACAACATAATCAGACTGATTAACATTTACATAATCAGACTCAATAAAAGCGAGTAGAGAGAGGTATACAGTAAATCATATTCTAGTTTCTCTTACCAGTGAGACGTAAATGTGTTCCGTAAATACACACTTCTGTACCCTGTCTGAAGATTATTCACAGGTTAAGTACTATGTGGTCAACCAAGTGCACACTTACAAACGTTTTATTTTTCTCTAAAACATCGCTTGAATTCGCTTCCCACCAAGGCGATCCGGGTTCGATTTCTATCGGGGTTGGTCTCAGAATTTTCGCATGCGGGAATCGTGCCGGACGAAGCTGTTGGTGGGCGGAATTTCTCGGGGATTTCCCGTTTCCCTCGCCCTTTCATTCCAGTACTGCTTCATACTTACCTCATATCACCCCTCACCAGCGCTAAAGACCTCGATGTTAAGAGCTGATCAAAAAATCTCTCACTCTCTCACATCGCTTGAGAGAGTTGCATCAAGGTAACGTGTCCGTGCATTTACTACAATTATGATAGTTTAATTGAATTCAATAGAAGTAACCAAGTATAACACACACATCGGCAGGATAGTGACACTGTTCCTTTTTACTCAAAGTATGATAACATACTGTAACTACTATCAGGCATTGCTAAATAAACGTATCTATCTTACTCAGGTTCCTATAATTCTCAGTTTATATTCCTTGTTCAGAGCCAGTCTCTAGAAACAAGCACGGCGTGAAATGCGAATTTACACTCACCGTTGTGCGGATAGCTGTCATGAAACTGCTGTCTCTTGTTGGCGCCTCAGCTTACCTAGTCGCTGAAAGAACAGCCAAAAAACCGTTTAGTAGGGAGAACTAGCTACTGAATTTAATTTGTCGATTTTCTGCAATATCTTCTGTTTTAAAATATTTTAGGTAAATGTAGCAATGTTGAGGAATTGAAGGTATTTGTGATGGGTTTTGGTGATCATAATAGTGCAATATGTTAATTTTATGTTGAACTTGTAATCATTCTTGAAAGTTAACCTATAATTACCTTGCAATGTTTCTACATAGCACATTAATAAAATATTCCAGTATTATTTATGTCAAGAAGTTGTTCAAGAATGTATCCTATGTCTTGTCGAGGAGAAAATTTTGATAATACAACTTGAATAAATGTTATGACTCGGAAATATAATTTCAAGAAAATTATTTAACAATCTCCATTAATGACAGGTTCAACGTTTACAGGTCGAAAAATCTCGCTCGGGATGGTTCAATACTTACTAAACCATCCTACATATACAGTGCTGTATTAGTAAAGTGCAACGTTATGACGAAAAACTAAATTTTCAACTTGTTAGTTAACTTTCACTTCATGTGTTCTAAATGTTCGCGCATTCTGTTTAACGTTTGAATAGGAAAAGAAAGCAACCAAATTTTCCTTAACTCAAACACGTTAAGAATGATGTCATTAACAGTGCGTAGGTAATAATGCATGTATAATCCTAATTTTTAACTATTAAGAAACAACATATTAAAAAAAAAGACAACTGAAGTCTTCCGGAATAAATTAAAGATAACGAAAAATTACAGGAGCCAAAACGTGAAGCTATAAAAGTAAAACCATGGAAGATATGTGCCATAAATGTGTTTCAGTAATTGCGTCTTTATGGGGGACAGTGGTATAATTAAACAGTTAGTTGCGTTTTACTTTCGCTTTATTTTACATTTTTTGTGCGCATCAAGCGGCAACTATTGTGTGCAGTGATAAAGTGAATAGGGAACAGTTCGTATAGTATGATAAACAGTTCAAGTTCACACACCAAATGGAACGTTCCTTCTAATATCTCCTCTCAGTGCTTATTGAAATTCAGCAGCTCGGCGGAGTTTTAATGGAGATGCAGCTTGTGCGTAAAATTATATGACTTTGTCGGGAAGCCCAACTATTTTATTAGGGTGCTCGAGGAAGTCTTTGTAACGTCGTTAGTGCCTGCATATTAAGTAACTTAATTGTCACTTTGGCCATAACATAATTAACAGTGTCTAAATTGTTTGACAAGGGTTTTGCCGCGAGCTGGTGCGGGTGAAGTAGGAAAGTTGCGCCTGTAAATTAGCTGAAAGATAATTCATTCCATTTTTTCTTCGTCACCTGAAAAGTGAATAATACGTACCCTGTTTACTTCATTCGTGAGCAGTATTATGCCTTTTCTTTCATACAGAACAAGGTGAGAGAAGTAAAGGTTAAAATACGCAATACATTTATATTTGTTAGTTAATACGTTAGTTCTAGATTAAAATGTTTTAACTGAAGGACTCAGTTAATAATTAATACTTGGAACAACACAGTTGTGTTGGTACAGCAAGCACATACGTGTCTAGTGTGAATATGAGACAACATCATAGTTTATTAACTCACGTTCATTATACAAACGTTATATAATAAATAACGACAAACAATGTATCAATTTGATTAATTACAAAGTAAACAATACAAACATGAAATATGAGATCTAATTCCGACGACGAAGGAAAACAACATGTGAGCACAGGATCGAAGGAACACACACACAAAACTAGACGTGACGAATAACACACAGATAAACAAAATTGTGTTAACTCTGACAAACCGTTACCAATTTATCAGGAAGAAACTGATTACTGTTTTTATTTAGGTCTACGGGGTGATAAGAAGGCTTCGGGAAAGGAGAATTTCCTTTTGAATCGATTTACATATTTTAATCGTCGGGCTGAGAATGTCTGTAGTAGCATAGCCAAATTTATAAATTCATGTAATATTCTTCACTGTTGCATGAATCGTGTTCCTACAAAACGGATGTTTTATTGTATAAATAATTTATATTTATACATTTATATAATACAGAAATTGGTTTGGTTCTACCATTCAACATTTTTTTTTTTCGCATGTAGTAAGCATTCTAAAATACTGAAAACTTGGAAATGGGTTTATAATTTATTTTACGTCTTGAAAATGATTTATAGTTTTGTACATTAGACTACACTTTAGTAAATTTCGACAGCGCGATATGCAGGAACCATTATTGAAAGTACTTTTTCGAATGTAAATAATTGATTAAAAATTAGTGATTTTTGTGATGGTTTTCTTTTATTATATACATATGGTATACACAAATATGTATCTGTGGTTTTAAACGTAACGTTCATATTGTTTTGCAGCAAAAAACATTAAATATTGTAAGGCAAGAAAGCATGGCTGCAAGTTCCATAAATCAGCTGATAACGACATACGGAAAATTAAAAAGACTAAATTTCAAACAGCCGCACTAAAAATATGAAAGTGAAATGTCTCCTGAAGATTGAAGCATATAAATAGACGGTGACTTTGTGTGATAGTGTTGGAACATCTTCAAGCATACAGCGCACAGAGCCATGAAGACGACTCTGTTTGGAATTTATTACATCTTCTTCACGTCTTCTATCAGACATTGTGAAGGATCTAAAGGTAAGACAATTATTTAGTGCATTTTAAGAGCTTAACGTAAGGCGGACACTTGCTTATAACTTATTAATATTTTGTACATGTTCGTTGTTTTAGTTTTTTGGTTTTTAACCTTTATTTAAAAACATTTACGAGTGTGACAATTTTATAACCAGCATCATTAATCATCTGAAACAAATGTAAACGTTTTCTTTCTTTTTAATGTCAACTTAATGTACTTACTTTTAATTTGAGAGAAAATGGATTCTTAAAGGACGCATGATCTTAAAATGTAAATCTGAATTAGTGAGAAATGAAACTTTATCAAAAAATCTACTAAGCCGCTGTGCATAAGGAAGTGAAATAGCAAACAGTACTTCCGTCGTATTCTTACAGCTGTGCGAGTATCAGACGTAAGAATTTTATCGTTTTTGAAACAAAAATAAAACTAAAGTTATATGCTACAATGGATTTATTTTTTAAAAGTGTTCGTGAAAATGCGCGTATTAGCTTTTTCTTTCCCTGCACATGAAACTGTAATTTTAAGTAGTAAATTATCGCTCAGAGACCAATTTCATTTTATCAAATTCATAACCAGGAGGAAAATAAAGTGACATTTATGAAAATAACAAATGTATACGGTTAGGAAGTTTTTATTGATGTTGGGAGTGACGGATGTACGCAGTGGCGTTGGTGTGTTGTGATGTAAGCTGTACTTCGCGACGGCTGTACAATATTCGAGAGTTGCCTGTCAGAACTGGCATTACACTCGTGCCTCGCTACTGTACAGACGTCACAAAGTACAGCTTATCTTGAAACACAACCACGGCACGCTACTGGATGTACGAATACGATAAACTTGTGACATGTTTGTTAATTTAGTTAGCAATGTTGTTAACAACATTCAGACAGGCCATTCTCAGGTATTAGAAATCTAGTCACATCGACACCAGAATAAGTCATAAATTCGCATTCTTTCTTATGTTTAAGTGACTGACTATAAAATATAGTTCTTCATTTTATAACGAGTTCAGCGACATTTCGAAACTGTTTACAAACTTACGATAATCTGAAACAATAAGTTTGAAGCAGTTTAAAGATATATTTTACGAGTAGATATGATGGTATATCGCGAAAATTTTATGTGCTAACATATCCTTGAAAACACTGCAGATTCTTGTGACATGTATGATTTGGTGATATACGTCTGACACAACGTAGCTGTCTACAGACCAATAATAGACGTCAAATATTACAATAAAGAGATTCTTATTTGGCTCAGTAAAATAGGGTAAAACTCCGCGTACATGCGAATGCTTTCATAAGCTGAACGTGCGTTGAAACCAGCAAACAGTCTAATTTTCCCGCGATAAACCATCATCTCTATTTGCGAGACATATGATTTATATTGTCCTCGGCATTAGTTTAATGTGGTATAGGCACAATGCACGTCTCTTAGCGCGTAGTGCTGCAACTGACTATGGGCAGTATAAGCAGACACAGCGCGACGATTCACTAGTCGTAGTGTTAAATGATTAGCAGAGGAACATAAATTTCGCAGGTACATTCCAGGTCAGGTTGAACGCCAATTATGTATACTTCATTGTCATGTCTGTGACTTGCTGGCGGCTGTTACGAAACGCGTTTGACTATTACAAGCCAGTAGTAAATAAGGAAATAATGCGAAGTGCTATCGCTTGCTACCTGCTTGTACGGTTATAAGCCAATAGATAATCCATTGTGGCCAGTGGGTGTATAGGACTGACAAGTCTAGGCTGCTGCCAGATGAATCCGCGAAATTGACGTACCTCTAATGATTAGCAAATTATAAAGGTCGTTCGCGATAAAGTGAGGACTAAAACTTTAACAATTCAAAATATCACTAGCCGTCACTGCATATAATTTAACATTAACAATATTGCTTTACTACTTGTATGGTTGGCAACGAATTAACTAAGTGTAGTTCCATGTATGTTCCTATTTAAATGCAACAATGTAAAATAAAATCATTTGAAATCGACATACTTGAATTTTATATAATTAACAAACTTTTTAAAATCAAACTGTAAAGGTTCCCACCTACTGCACAGGTTAATTTACACGCGCAAACATCAAGTGACATGTTCAGAGAGGTTAGACTTATGCCGTTATGCGCGGAAACATACGAGTTGGCTGAAAAGAGAAATTTAGCATGCCTTTTTTAGAGTGCTTACTTTTTTTCGAACCACCTGTAATAGCTCTATGAAACGGAACTTTAACGCATATGACAGTGTGAAGTGTGGTAATACATACACAAACACAATTTCTGATAATATGTTTCATTCATTGCAACTACATTGAAAACTTGGTGACTAAAATGCTAATATTTATATCGGATGCTGATATAAATTGTATGTATTTTTTAAAACCAAATTACCTATATTACAATTGAGTACCTGAATGGACTAACGACTTAAGCTGGCTTAAGTCGTTAGTTCATCAATTGTAAATTATAATTGCCAACCTTTGTTCTATATACCATTAAAAAAGTGTTTCCCTCAGACTATAATGTATAGAGCTAGAAACCATTACCTAACGGTGACCACATTAATTTATCAGGACTTCAAAAACATTATACTTGATTATCTCAAAACATCATTGTTTTACTTAAGTCGTTAGTTCACACAGGTTCTCAATTATTTTTATTTTCAGACAAGTGTATACAGCCTAAATGCGAAGTTACTACACTTTAATTACAATAGCACGTAAAAAAATTAATGTTAGTAATTTACTGATAAAAGTATTCTTCAAATCAAAATGCTACTGTGTGTGGTTGAGAAAGACATTTTTCACAACTGATTGTGGATTGATAATTTCATAAGTAAGACCTGATTAGGTCATGACAGATAAAAATTTTAAATATTGAAATTATTTTTTTTGACGAAGGTGTTAATGCTATCAGTGATACTCCATCATATATGACCTACTATATAATTGACGGTTGAAGGGGATTCGTGCCAAGAGGTGCATTCATAAAATTGAAATGAATAGCATTTCAGGCAAACTATGTACTGATCTGTTGTCATATGATGCTGACATTAATTATTTACATGTGTGGTGCTTAAGTAAATGTTCAATATACTACTGTCTACTTATTTCATTGTAGAGTATGTATGTACAAAACGTTAAAATTGTTGATATAATAGCAAAAAACGCTTTAATATCACACGCGCAAAATGAGATATCCATTATAAATGACAACGGCTAATGTCCACTACATGTTGTAACGTGCCATATGGTCTCCAACGCCATCAAGTTTAATCAATTGTCATAAATTACAGATGTAATAATAAACATGTGACGCGACAATTTATTATTCTCGTCAACACGTCAAGATGCCGATGAAACAGTTTTCATAAATTGGCTACCCGTGACATGATTTTGTAGAGGAAAAATATAAATGTATACATTTTGTCGCTGTGAAAAACATCAGGTACGCATGGCAAGCATGTAGGTCTCCCCGCCCTCGCCCCCACACATGCTGCTTGCGAGAAGGGAGGGAAAGCCAGCCTTATATTGTTTAAGAGGGCGTGGTACATCATTCAACGCTAAAAACATTAATCTATAACTATAGGTTTCTTGAAGCCAATTTGCGAAAATTAAACAATAGCAATCCTAGGCAATAGTTTTAGCCAACGTTTTTAACAAAATGGTTTCCAGTGTTACGAACTTCTGAGGCACAATCTCTGAAGCCGGGACCTCGTGCATTTAACTGCGGCGCAAGAGATCACTTGTAACGAATGAGTAATTCTGGATAAATATTTACTTATAAAGTTGGCAAATACAGTACCATTATCTAGGATTGTCATTGAGTATTTTATCCACATTTGCTTCGGAAAAAGCGTAGAAATCAATTGATGTTTTCAGCGTTTATTTATCTACCACGCACTCTTAAGGTCCTCGCCTACCATGTGCTTAAAATGCATTGCAACGTGTACGTATATACGTTTTTTTTTTTAAATAAACTATTCCTCATATGCCCATTGTGTTTATGTACGAAAAGAAAATAAACTCCAAACGATAACTGGAGAGTCGTTTCAAAGCATAACGTCAATTACCGAAATAATTTCGTAGCTCCTCAAAATTGCTAAAAACAATTTTTTCAACCTGTTGTATCTGAAAAACTACTCACGGGATTCGTGCGAAACTACTCTAGGAGCACGCAGTGGACTTTGCTTAAAACTTTTCACCATTAAAAAGATAGGGTCACCACTGAAAGTGTCAGTCAGGCGAGCATCTACGATACCACTGCACGCCGTTTCAGTGTCTTGCTGTAGAGGCGATACCGCACCAGATGAGCCGATCAACATCGCCCTTGGCGTCTGTGCCCTTGGCGTCGTGCCTCACTCATACAAACACACGGCCAGTAGGCGGGTGCTTTAAGATACACATGTAAACGAGTTATAATAATTGGAAATATAAAGAATTTTTAATATGAAGAAAGACATGTGGGGTAATTGTCAAAGTGTAGACTAATAAAGTTGAATAATTATTATAATAAGTACGGATATGGCAGGAAGTTACTATCATCGAGGAACGAAGACATCTTTCGCAAGCTGTCCCATGATTGGCCCAACTGAATAAAAATCCTGCAGAGCAAGCGACGGGGAGGTTGGTGCCAAACAGGAGCAGGGCGAGGTTTGGTAACGAATTTTTAGAGAAAGACGTTTCCGAGCCACGGCAGACGGCGTTGAGACGCAGGACAGCGGTATGAGGAGTCGCTGCCGACCGCCAGTTTAGGTTTCGGAACAGCTTTTGGAAATACATGTCGAGCCGCGAAGGACGGGAGGCCGGAGTGATACCATCGGGTATCTTAAGTTTATCCTTCGGGACGCCTACGAATGTTATTTAGAAGTATTGCAAAGTGTCATAAGTCAGAGTGGCAGACTGTTGAAACCATCTTCGTAACCTTCGACGTAATTCAAATATACATATTTTTGATACTAATTGACATTTAATCATTTAGAACAGTATCGACGAATCCTGTCTAACAACGGTCGTGCTGGGATAGGGTAGTAAACTTCTGCTACCCGGGTAAATCGGAACTTCCCGATTTTTATTTCTCCACGAACTAACCACAGAACATTATAATTAGTAGGACTTCGCAACGTGATACACTATCTGTGTGATATATTGACTGGTACTGGAATTTTTCAGCATAAGTTGAAAAAAGTTTTGATTGAGTGTGTAGAATCTGAATTGTTTTTTTAGTTAAGTTTATTTTTATTAAACTAACGTCTTCATGTTGAATATAAAATTTTAATTTTTTGGAGACTAGGAGCCTTAATGAAATGGCTGTGAGACCAAATCGATTTATTTGTAATTATTGTCGACAGTTAAGTGTTTGTTACTTTTTCCACCTAATATGCACAGTTACAAAAATGTGTACGTTTACAGCAAAAACCTTATAAACTAATGGTTAAACATTTAACATTCCAAACACTACAATAAGACTGTCATAGTTCATTAAAGTGATCTAAATATTCGAAGTGCCATTGGGGTCTAGTGGGATATTTTCTATGGGCACGGATTTACATGAAAAATTATAATATGTGTGACTCACTACCTATCGACCATATGCATATATAGGATGTTCACAAAAACCACCGACAAACTCCGGCAGGAGGTTCTTTATGAAAAATAAAGCAAGAAATATGAAAGACACGTTGTGCGAAATAGTGATATTAAAGCAGTAATTTGCCTTTGAAAGTAACATTTTAAAACTTTAATTTCCCCATAAAACGAACAGTGATCGATGTTAACTGGCAAAACTCAAGATATTAATTCACGACAATACGGCCGACAAACCAACAGTAAACGCTAGTTGAAACCTTCTACTCCTACAAAAATAAAAGTGAGGCCTCCCTTAAACTGCTGACAAATTTTTTAGCGTCAGGATAATACAACATTTAAGTGTGAATTATTGGGAAATGTGACCTTAATAATAAAAAAGGTTATCTTGTAGCGAATATCTATGACGCATAGTTTTAGTGCAAAACACACGTCAAGTTTCAGCGTGGTGAAAGAGAGCCTAATGTGTAGGCAACACTGCGTACACGGGTGTCTGGTTTATTCCGCAGCGCCGCACATACGATGATGGACATTTACTGTTAATATCACGTCCGTATCTTAAATTGCTCGCATTACTGTAACCAACACTTAGTTCCTAGCTAATTTTGTGTGTATTTTGGAAAAGAAAACATAAGGATAAGTGTGCAAGTGAAACAATATGAGTATTTTATTATGTTCGTTAAATTGCTCAATTAAGCTCCAACGTCACACAAAGTATTTGCATGTTCGTGTCAGCACAAATAGTAGTATACAATAATTGAGGTGGGTTAGCAGTCTCTTTTCGAATATGTATTAAGATTTACGTTCAAATATATTGTTTGTCAACATGCTCTGTTAATTTTTCCAGTATTAACAACACAAACCATTAAAATAAATAGCTTCAAGGTAGAGTTTTAGCATTAAACGTCAGTCAATAGTTAACGAGTGTTCATATTAGATAACCAAAATGTTTCCTGCAGTAAAGCGTTACGGTGTGTAACGTAACACAATGCTGCACTGCTTGTGTAACACTGATGTGGCATTTGTTTTCACATGCTTGAGTGGTAACTGATATTTAGGAAATCTGCATTAAAGACCAGACAGATACAACTCTGGGGTCGAGAGATATGGAAGGTAAGGAAAATGTGTTCGACGTATCACTACTGACATGAAATCACGTAAGTGATATGCGATTGTAATGTAGGAGAATTTTGGAACCTAACATTTGACTACGAGTTTACAGCAGTGCTCTTTCGGTACTGATATATACAAACTGTCCACTTATTTTGAAGTTGAAGAGCTTAAAATTTCTCATTTTTCTTCTCTCTTTCATGTTTCACAATTTGCAACAAAACTTTCTGGTAGAGAAAAACGCGCCTAGGAATGTCACAGTCACGAGTGCTTTACAAATTTCAATGACTTGGTGGCCGTTAGTTCATCTATTCCTGACGTCAATTTTAAACCAAGATTGCATGACGTAATGCACAATACCAAAATGCAAACCATATCCTTCATCACACGCCCGCATGTGTTTGAATCACTGACTAGTTTATGGTTCGTTGACTTTTTTTTTCTTCATTTTAAAAGCAAATAAGACTAAAACAATAAATAATAATACAATTCAAATTTTCATTGAAGAAGTGTTTTGAAAATTAAATTTTGCTTTTCTTACACCTGCAATATTGTTATTTTTCCTTCTCAATGTAATATGAGTGTTGTTTTCGGGAATATCTAACTGTGCCTGAAAATATTTTCGGCTCCGCTACACTTTACAGTAGTGCCAGAATCACACAAACTGTTTAAATATATTATTTCGTGAATTGTACCCAAGAGATATTTATTTCACTTGCACATTTATCTTAAAAAGTAAACTCATACTCAAATTAAACTAGGAACAAAGTGTTGGTTATGGTTATGTGAGCTATTGAAGCTATGGCACGTGATATTTACTGTTAATGTCCACCATCGTCTGTGCGGCGCTGCGGAATAAACCAGGCACTCATGTACGCAGTGTTGCCTACACGTTAGGCTCTATTTCACCACGCCAAAACTTGACGTGCGTTTTGTGCGAAAACTATGCGTCCTAGATAGTCGCTACCGGAGGATCATATTAATTACTAAGGTCACATTTCCCAATAATTCACTCTTAAAAGTGGGATTACCCTGACGATAAAAAAGTTGTCAGCAGTTTAAAGGATGCCACACTTTTACTTTCGTAGCGGAAGAAGGTATAAACTATCGTTTACTGTAGGCTTGTTCGCCGTGTTGTCATGCAGTAATATACTGAGTTTTGTCAGTGTACATGGATCACTGTTCGGTTTGTGGGGAAAGCAAAGTTTTAAATTTTGATTTTCAAAGACGAAGTACTCGTTTAATAACACGATTACGTACAACGTCTGTTGCATATATCCTGCTTTATTTTTCACAAACAATCACATGCTGGAGTTTTTTGTTAACATCTTATATATATATATATATATATATATATATATATATATATATATATATATATATATATATACATATAACGTTGGTATTTCTGTAGGAATTTTTTCCTCCGCTTACGAGCCCTATACATTTGGCGCATGAACGTTGTTGCAACGCGTTAGGAGAACTTACTGAACAAAACGTTTGTTCGTTGTCCTTGTCTACAAAATCACATTTAAAACTATGATTTTATTCTTTATTTTCTGTGTATCATGTTTATAAACATTATTTAGGGGCAAACAATATGACTGAAAATATTTTTTGAGACTGTTCTCAGCTAAATCATACTCACCGGAATCGTAAAACAAAAATGACGAAACACGTGCTGGACTTTACTACGCACTTTCCGTAAATAAAACAGTAGGGCCACCGCTTGAAGTCGCGTAGAAAAGTGCCAGTTGCCAAAATACTGCACGCCGTTTCCGCGCACCGCGCATAAATGCGACGCGGTCGTTGACGCAAGAGTCAGTCTAGCTCCTATCTCTCTACTGTTCCTTATCTAAAACGCGGCATCTAACGCCTGCTGTATAGGGTTCTTAATAAAGGAAACTTTATTTAGCTTGAAAGCGATATTTTGAAAGGTGAGTAAGCTACGTCGAATTTAACATATAAATTCCTATGTTTGCTCTCGCCTGGATTCCCAGTTAGACAACGCCCTTAATAATTCTAGACAGATAACGATGGTAGATGTAACGAGCTGGCGTGTTCTCAAGGTTGCAACGAGTCAAATTAGTGCTTGGTAAAATAATTAGCGTCCCACGACGCGGCCGGAATTCGACTCTCGGTGGGGTCGTCTTGGTTTCCGCACACTGGAAACGTGGCGGACGTTATCGTTTCGGTTGATTGTTTTCTCGAGATGCTCCCACTTTATCCACTCTTACGTTTCACTTTCACTCCTTACTCACTTCATGGAACCCTCGCCAATGCTAAAGTACTAATTATCCTTGGAGCAAATAATAGTTAAAGCTCTTTGAAACCAAATATATTTCACATTAAACTTCCTAAGGCTCTGCTTCACTATCCATACCGTATTATTTATATTTTCGCTTCTGTTGAAATTCTGTAATAAAAATACAATATTATAATAACACTATTTTCTTTGCACTACAGTAAAATTATGATGTTTGAAGTGTTGACGTATTATTAAGTTTTAGTCTAGAAAATTGTTATATTCATTATTTGATATACTGATCGCGGCGTGAATCTGCGTTAACAACTCAATCGTGACCCCCGTATTGTGCTATAAGTAATGTAATTTACTGTATAACGATATATTTAACACTTTTACTCTCAGAATTTCAATAAGGGCCGCGGTGGCCAAATGGTTAGACCATTCGCCTCCCACCAAAGCGTTCCGGGTTCGATTCCCGGCGGGGTCGGTCCTCGGATTGTCGCATGTGGGAATCGTGCCTGACGATGCCGTTGGTCGGTGGGTTTTCTCGGGAATCTCCCGTTTCCTCCGCCCTTTCATTACGGCGCTGCTCCATACTCGCATGTCTCCCCTCACCCGTGCTAAATACCTCGATGTTAAGCGCTGTCCAAAATCTCTCACTTAGAATTTCAAAGAAAGCTAACATCAATGAAATACGATGTTGACACTGATGCCGAGCCTTAATACATTAGTGATAGAATATATTTTACAAAAGAATGCTATCATCTATTTTTTTTTTCAAGAGAATTTTGCTTACGTTGCATTTGGTGGCTGCATGTCCAGACAGCCGAACGGTGGGCGGAGCTTCAGTCGACAAACATTTATCAGAAAATTGGTCCATGTGCGTGATGTCTGCATAGGAATAACATTAACAGATTTTTACAATTGTGTGGTTTACACCCATTTAAAGTTCTCTAGTGATCTGCAAAGATTGTTCTCTGACAGCCGAAAATGGCAAAAATGGGTGTTACGTCTTTTATAGACTCGATACTATCGGTGCAGAATAGTGTTCACAACATGTGTGTCGCATAGAGTCAAGTTGTTGGAGATGGAAGACTGCGCGATGGTTCAGTGTCTTGCCCCTAGATGCCAGAGTGAGACGTAAATTGCGTGCCTTGTAGTTCTTACAGCTTCCGCTCTTCTAGGTCTTGAACGATCTAAACACATCTACCGAGGCGGGCATCCGAAGATGGCGGTAAATGGCATGATTTCTAGCTATTTCACAGGCCACTGCTAAACAAATAGAGTTAAAATGTGTTAATAAAAATAGCTAGATTTTTGGATGCCCTTAAACAAAAATAAAATAATTCAGAATGCTTGGTTTCAAAATATCGCTAAAATTAGCATCATTTTGAAAAAAAAAATACATTAAAGAATACATTTGAGAATGTTAGTTGACTTGCGGAAAGTAAAGTAATCGATGTATCGAAAAGGAGGATACTTGTAAATGTTATTTCGTCCTTACTCTGCAAACCCATTAAGAATGCGTAGATAAATAAACGCTGAAAACATCAATTGTTTTCTACGTTTTTTTGGAGCCAATGTGTATTAATTACTCAATGACAATCATAGATAATGGTATTTGCCAACTTTATGAGTAAATATTTATCCGAAATTAGTAATTCGTTACGCGTGATCTCTTGCGCTGCAGTTAAATGCACGAGGTTCCGGCGTCAGAGATTGTGCCTCAGAAGTTCATAATACTAGAAACAATTTTGTTTAAAACGTTGGCAAAAACTATTGTCTAGGATTGCCGTTGTTTAATTTCCGCAAATTGGCTGCAAGAAACCCACAGTTAAAGATGAATGCTTTTAGCCGTTGAATTATGTACCACGTCCTCTTAAAGAACAAAACTGTTCGAGATATCCATTGACTCCACCATTTATCGGTCTGACATACAATTTTGGGTACTCGCCGATTAACACCATTTTAAATGTTAAAAATGAAACATTTGCAAAGTTTCACATGTGGGAGTTTTTTTTATCGAAAGAGTTTCTTTTGAAATATATAAGTTATGAATATATTATAGGTGATAGTGTATCGCAAAAAGTTTTGGTGCCAAAACCTTGAAATCGCTATAGTTTCTTGCAACGTGGTAGAGCCACGAACAAAATAATTTCGCCACAGTTGGTTTCAGTGCCTTACGTGCACATCTGAAACTCCGCTTCACGGTTATTAGTAGTGTGTCTGTAAAGTGTCATCTCTCATTTGACTGCCAATACCAATTAGGTTATTGCAGCACCACACGTCTGTGACGCCGGATTGAACCCCAAAACACGTCAGAGTTAAAGTATCTATTCAATGGCTATGAAGCAGAAGTGCAGATGTGTATGTACGGCGCTTTAACAAACTGGGGTTCAACTTTTCCAGATAAGGTCGAGGTCCTATGTGGCTGTCTGTTATAGTTCTGAGAACACGTTCTGCCTGCATAACAAAAAAAAGGATAAAATATCATATTAGCGGGATTCTTATTGGCCCAATCAAACAGGGTAACAACTCCACGTGAATGACAAAGGCAGTAATCTTTCAGTAAGCGGAATACATCGAAACCCAGCAAACAGTAAAATTTTCCCACGATAAACCATCATCATTGTTTACGAGGTTATTAATTACAACATTGAATCCGTATTAAAATTCCATGACTCTAAAATTGGTAGCCCGAGCCCTTAAGGTTGCTGTCTGGGTGGGCGTATTTTGAGCGGTAAGGACGATACAACCCGCGCATCACGTTTGCCATAACCTCAAGAAGCGTATGTCCTCGAACTGGCGTGCAGACTTCTCGCCGACTCGACAACTCACCTGTGATAAGACATTCAGTGGCAACCCTATCATTTTAGTAAGTAACACTTAAGATAAATATGTACTCAGCACGTTCATGTTTGTCCAAAGATTCTACGGAAAGATTTTTATACCATAAAAGCTGTACAATAATATTTTTCGCCGTTTTCAACAGCGTCAAAATAAACTTTAGAGATAAACGGAGGACCTGAAACTGGTATATACGCGGGTAACGTTCTTTGAGTGTTATTTTTTTTTAGCAGACATAATTTACGCACGCTATTTATTGTTAGAAATATCATCTTACAATGGCCAAAGCCCTGTACGTCTCTCAGCGTCCTGGGCAAGTGGTTACCTAAAGTTCTGAAGGGATTTCTCCACAGTCTACTTTTTTCAAACCTAGTTAATATTATTCAATATTCCCAATTGTGTTATGATTCAAGTTAATTTTCTCAACTTAATTTTTCATCATCTTCACAATACATTTTTAAAATAAATATGATGAGTTATGCTACACGCTGTCTTTACAAGTATTATAAAAAAATTAAGCCTACTAGTGATAAAATATGACTTTCTATACATAGTCTATGATAGCAAAGGGACGAATATTTTTATTTAACGAATTCGGAGTCGTGGACAGTGATCCATTCATAACGGAAATATTACTTTGTAAATAAAATGCGTACTGCTGCTTTTATGAAGACCCTCCACTGCTGAAAATCTCGACCATCTAAAGAAGTCATACTTAATTATACATTTAGTTTGAAAGAGTAGTAACTTTTAGCAATTTCCTCGTCTATTTTTTAACCAAAGGGTTTTAAATGGAGCTACATTTGTATATAGCCGTAGAGATCTTTACAAGGATACACGATCGATATTCGGTAGAGGATTTGGAAATGGATGTTTAATATTTAAATACTTTCCGCTGTGTGGAGTGATCGGAAAATTCCATGCAGGAGGCAGGAGCTTTTGCTGAACTCGGCGTAAACAATTCGACGTCAGAGAGAAATGAGAACGGAAGGACAAAACATTGTGAATTTTCAGATAATATCCAGGCAGCAGATCTTATTATTTTAAATGGTACTCGTAGCGCTGCAATTAATGCAGAAATTGTTTTGTGTGAATTTCATTTTCGGTATGTTTGTTCCCGTTTTTGCATTTACATTTAAGTTCATAACAAATTATTTACAATACAAATTGGTCAGCTAGATATTACACTTTCACTGATAAATATAAAATATATATTTTAGAATAATAGGAATTAAACATTTTCAACTGAGGGGGCACTTTATCACAAAACAGTATTTATATTAACAGAGGGTTTAAGTTAAAAGTAGAACTAGCCGACATAGGAAACTTAGTAAAATACTCTACAAAAATTTCAAAAATAAATGGAGTAAAATTTCGATGTTTGAGAGTAAAAAATACTTATTATCTACCAACAAGTGAAGGTATTGGTTTAAATCAGTAACTTCGAGAATAGTGAAGATTTTCATGTTATTAAATAAATAAGTTTATCGAAATATCAATGACATCTGTTAGGCACATCTATTTCAGTTGCTTGGAACTAGCAGGCCGTACCATTGTTAAAATCGTATTCATTTTACTCATTGATTACCAAGTACTGAGCGTTGCGTTTTTATTCAAAAATTTATATATATTTTTAAAAATAGTAACGGGGAATTCAATTAAAACTCTTGCTGGAATGCAACTGTTACCCGCACGCAGTGACAAAAATCATGTCCAATTTTTACTAACTGACTAGGGTAGTTAAAAACTACAATTATATTTCAGCAGATCCTTTTCATTTGTTCAGCTACAGTCACGTTGGCTGCAGTGTAGTGTTAAGGCAGAAAGTCGCGTACAACGGCTATCGAACAGCGGTTGGCTCAGGGTACCAGTCCAATTTACAGTGTTTGCCCGTTCGTACATCGTGTAAACAAAAGAGATATGTACTCTCCTTCTGAACGTGATAATTGGAAGGTTGGCAACAGCAGGAATTTGTTTGAATTGTGGGGAGGGTTTGCGGAACAAACATGGTATTAAAAGAGTGGCGGGGAACTGTTAGGTCAGAACTTTACCTTCCGTTTGTCGATACGTTTGCCATTTACAAAACAAAGACCACCAACACGCACAGACATTGACCTCCTAACAACGGACTATAAAGTAGATATCCGCAAGCAACCAGTACGCACTGTCGCCTTCACAACCACGATGTTTAGTTTCTAAAATTGCTCCTTTAGCGACACAAAAACATTTACCTCGACATCAAAACGTGTTTGTCATTTCGACGATAAATCACTGAATAAAATTTTACGTTTTTACTTGTTTTTCATCCCGTGAACTCAGTCACAAGACAACACAGAGCTGCACACTGTATTTATCGTACTTAACTTTATTTCAGTCTCATAGTTATTTATTTATGTTATTTATTCCAATAAACTATCATATTGCTCCAGTGGTAGGTGTGACATTAAAATATCTTCACCATGATACGTGACTTACATAATGTCCTGAGTATATGTAACATATACTGTGTCATGAATAAATACAATATATCCTATTTAATTTAGTGACCTTAAAAATGTTGAAATTTCGAAATAGCCTCAAGTATTTCGGTTTTATTTTTAGAGTATTTTAGTTAATTGGACTCGTTCACCGACATTTAAATACGGTTTCGATAACGGGTACTTAATACACGGGTATTAAGATTATCTTGACAGGAAATTAAGATTAAAATGTCATTATAAAACTAAAATACTTCGACAAGAGTTAACAGACAGTTATAGGTTACTGTGTTTCAAGTGCGTTCAAATCGCTGAGGTATTAATATGGTTGCTTCACAAACACAAGTGAGGAAGATGTTGTGTATTAAGTAACCACTTCGGCAAACGATTTTTTGAAATAGTATTACAGACGCTCTAAGATGGCAGCAGATGAGTAATAGTGTGATTATTATCCTCCCACATATTTGGACATACTGAAAAATCGGCATTGATTTTCCCTCACGTGGGAAACATTTCAGACCTTGCTATTAGCTGGTGGGTACTCTAGCTCCTACACTCCACTGCTGCCTCTTATTAATTTCATATAATCTTTACGAGCACTCAATCCCTCGCTGTTAAGGTATCTGCTGTTTTTGCAGTAATTATGTTCTTAAACTTAAAAGAGAGCTGAAATTCAAATTCTGTTCGGCGGTTTTGTTTGAAAAGGTTTAGAATGATGTCTAATGTTTTGTAAAACAAGAAAATATACGGTTTATACCAAAATGTAAAAAAAAATCAGATTTTTCCAAAATACACAATTATCTAAAACAATAGCATTTATTGCCTTAAAAAAATCAACCAACACAAAGAAAAATATTTTTAACAAATCTGCCGAACAGAATTTTGATATCTCCTCTCGTTTAGGCGTAAAAAAATTAATGTAGCTAAATAAGGAGTAACAATATGGCCTTAAGGGCTTGTTCCCGAGTTTTTTTCAGACCGGTGCCAATAACTCAAATATTTTTTAACCAAACAATTTGAGTCAATGTGCAATCACACGATGCACAATACAGTGGACGCGTTTTTTTTTAAATAATGTACCATTCGCCAGGAAAAAAAATAATTTCCTTAATTTTTGCTTATTTTCACGATGAAAAACGTGGTACTTTGGGTAATGAAATCTAAAAAAACCGTTCAGTATAATTATACAAAATAATTTAGCTACAAATTATAACATATAAGTGTCAAAACCGTGCAGCGAAATTTTGATATGGGTTTTAGGTAGCAATAAAAAAAATATTTTCGAAACCACTGCAAAAATCCGTAACAAGGCCTTAAGATGGTCGGCTAGATGAGCGTATTTTGCGCGTTAGAGGCCTAGAAGTAGGAAGCGTTAAGGGCGACACAGCACGAGCATCGTCCCCCTCCATCAGTTCAGTTGTTAGGCTCAAGTCACTGACCCAGCGTGCTGTCTTCTCGCCGACAACTCGCATTTACGAAGCAGTCAGTACTGACTCTGTTATTGTGAGGTGTAATGTTAAATATAAAGTTATTTACGTGCCCATGTATTTTAAATTATTTTGCGCAACGATTATCATACTTAAAAATGACCACTAAAATACCCGACTTCCTCTTTCTCGGCAGCATAGAAATATACTTAAGCGACACATTGACGACCTGAAATGGGTATACGTATGTAATATGATCTTTGAAAGAACTGTGCAATGGGAGTGCATGACTGGATTCAGTTTCTTGCAATGGAGTACGTCCAAGAAACTGAATCCAGTCACTGTATGTAATATTATTTTAATGCAAATCCTAAGCGTATATGTATAATTCACTCAAGCTGAGTAGTTTACAAATAGGCCTAATCTTCCACTCACTGACCTTGAAGCAGAGCTGCTGATTTATTTATTTCGTCTTTCATTTTCTTGGCGAAGTTAAGGATAAATTGCCTTATCTTACACTTTACCAAATTTTAAACAAATATCACATGCACAAAGGTAGCAATAAAATGAGTTGAAATTTAACTAGAAACAATAGAAAATAGTAACTAAGTATATAAAATTGACGTAGTTAAAAGTCTAAAGTTAAAAAACTAAAGTCGTTGAAACAAGTATTCACAGACGAAGTCCACCTAGCGACTTCTTTTACGCGCTCAGAAATACCCTTACCCCATACATATTATAAACATTTTATCTCTACACGTGTTAATTGCATTAATGCTAAGTTTTAATACAAAAACGCGTAACTCTATTTTTCTCTAACACTGTCTAATTCGTCCTGTTTTCCCACCTTCAAGGCAGATTGTTCAACGCAATTTTCATTTCATTTGTATTTTACAACAGAAATAGACACTTAAAACTATTGTAGTCTATATTTTGGAAAACTGCAGAAATAATCATAATTCTTATCAATCACTATGACTCGACACTTGTACCTAAATTTGCACGTACGATTCGTGAAATAATTGAACTGTTTATCCATGGTAACACACGTAACACCGATGATATAATAATAAAAAAAAACATAATCACTTTAAAATATATCTTATGATGCGTCATGCATGTCCGGCAGACTGAGAGTTAATAGAAACCATGTTAACAAGCACAATTAAAAAAAAAGAAATAATTAACTTAAATATACTGTGAATATATCCACTTTAAGCAGTGTGAACACAAACGAAAAAAAAAAAAATGCTCAAGCAAACTGGGGCCAGTAGTTTGTACCTAAAACTCAGACCTATTGTCTATTGGTTCAACAAGTCAGAAGGACTAATAAGGAGTAGTTATGATGGTTATATGTGGTTTACAATAAAGTGGGCACTTTTGAAGACCATCTTGTATGATTTTTTTTTTAACCATTGTGATCTCGGTACGAGTACACGTGGATTGTTACGTACACATTTTTATTTCTATCAAAAAGGTGTAGGAAAATATAACTGAACTAAATTGAATAGGCAAATAGGATTTCATAGTGCACGCTTCATTCTGAGCCACGTATAATTTGCGCGTTTGAGATGGGAGATTAAATGATACGGGTGACACTGACGAACATTCTGCCAAATCGTTATGGACATTGCATTTCAGCGTAAATTTTTTTTCGCCAGCAGGTTTTGATAACTTATATGAACATCACCAACTGAGCTTCATGGTAATTGACAGCATGTCTGTAATTTGACTGCGCTCGTCAGAACAAGGTTCCTATGCGACACCACGTCTGTGACATGCAGGTGTACCTCTAAGACGCGTGAGAATTAATACATGGAATCACTGAGCAAGAAGCTGGCCTGCAGATGTGTACGCAAAGCTCTGAAACAAGTCGTTGCGAAATTATTTTCGCGAAAATCAGAGGCTGCTACACATCACTCCTGAGAACAATGCATTGAATAGGCGCCCAGTGTTTCAGTCGTCGTGTTGAAGATATAAAATCTTAGCATATCGTTGTTGGAATACATGAGCAAAGTTCACTTAGTGAATTCATTTGTTATAGTTGATATGATGGATTATCGCGGAAAACTTGATTGTTTGCTGAGTTTCAACGTACGTTCAGCTTATGAAAAGATGACTGGTTTCCACTTGTAAGTGGAGGTATTGCCCTATTTGACTAAGCCAATAAGAATCCCGCTATTGTAATACACGATATGTTGTATTGGTTTGCAGACAGCTACGTTGTATCATACGTATAACACCCAATCGTACATGTTGCAAGATACTACAGTACGGCACAAAATATTTTCGCGATATACCATAATTAGAGTCACGGAAATTTCGCGGATTCAACTGAGGAGAGGTTAGATTTCCAAGTCATGTACATATTGGAAACTTTTTCGATCGGGTCATTGTTTATTAAACGTGACCTTGAGGACTCCGAACCAATGGCGGACATGCATAAAAACACTCACTGACTCCCGCGCTACATCGTCAAATGTTCAAATGCTCACCCACTGGAGCAGCAGCCAATGTACTAGTAGCTGAGGACAGACGTAATTTCGCGGATTCATTTGGAAGTAGCCTAGATTTGTCAGTCCTATACAGCCACTGGCCACAATCGATTATCTATTGGCTTATATCCGTACAAGCAGGTAGCAAGCGATAGAACTTCGCATTATTTCCTTATTTACTACTGGATTGCAGTAGTCAAACGCGTTTCGTAACAGCCGCCAGCAAGTCACAGACATGACAATGAAGTGTACATAATTGGCGTTCAAACTGACCTGGAATGTATCTGCGAAATTTACGTACCTCTAACCACAATCTCTAGTTACAGTATCTACACGTGTATAGGTCGTTTGGGATAATGCGAGTACTAAAAATTTAACCTTTGAAAAAAGCACTATCCGTTACTACATATAATTCAATATTAACTATAGTTGCCTTACTGCTTGTATGGTTGGCAGCGAAATCACGCAATATAATCCCGTGTGTTTCCCTTTTAAATTCAACAATACAGAAACTATTTTGTATAATTAATAATTTTTTTTACTAAACTATATCGATTCATACTGACTGCACAATATATCTTACGTGCGCAAACATTAAGTGACGTGTTCGAGTGGTTAGACATGTCCCGTCGTTAGTCGTTACGCGCGGAAAGACATGAATTGACAGAAAATAGAATTATAGCAGGGCATTTTAGAGTGCTCACTTCATCCCGAACCGTCTATAGTATGTTTCGATATATTTATGTAAGAAAAGTCCATTTTTATCTATGTACTTCAGAAAGATGTGAAAGTGTATTTAGGATGTTGATGTGCTTCTTTTTCTTGTAAGCCGACTGAGATATTTCGCCTGTGCAAAGAGTGATATCCCGTAACTGTGGTCGGTATTTCTCGGTGTATTCCCGTTTTCACCGCCCTTGTGTTCTGTCACTTCTCGATTTTAGAGGCTCATTTCATGTCACATCTAAGGAAACTGCAGGCCCTACGTTCTGCCAGATTATGAGTCTTCTTCTAGGTGTGTGTTCCTCTGTCCTCAGGTTCACTTCTCACCCTGAATTTATTTACTTTTGTAGATGTGTATATTTAAGAAGTATATTGATATATTAGCCACAACAAGCGAATTCCCTATATTTACCTTCACCACACTCTTCCTGGCCGTTTAAAGCCGTCTTCCCTGTCCCCACTGTTTTCGCGATAAATATATTTTAAGACTAATCGAAAGCAGATATGAAAAATCTGTTCGGAAGTTTTGTTTGAAATGATTTTCACCATTTTGGCACATTTATTAAAACAGTAAATTTTATTGTTTTATATATTTATGTATCCAAGGGAGATTTTATTAATTTATTTACTAGCCAAAACTGTGTATTTTTCTTGTCGTCTTGAAAAAAATATCTGCCGTGGCAGAAACAGTTTTTTACAAGATCTGGTATATGGCACTTTTTTTTTTTTACTTTTTTCTGCTTTTATGTACTTGTGTTTGTGAAATTATGCAACTAATTTTGAAGAAACAGAATTTGTACTGGGTAGACAAACAAACAGACAGACAAGAAACCAAGTTAATATCGTATTGACTTCCAGTTATGAGCTAAGTGTAAAGATTAAAGTGTTTAAATATGTATTGCAATCTGACTAAAAAGTAAGCGTGTTAGTAAAAATGTGTTAGTAACGTTGTAAAATTAATGTGTGTGTACAATTAATACACTTTAATTTTTTAGTATTACGTCATGGGATGAGAGAGTCTATAGTTAATGTACAATAGAGGCGCGGGCTAACGCCGAGAAGATTGACTTGCGCGTAGAGGCTACGTTAAGATGTGATGCGCGTACACTATCACCTTAAACGTTTGGCACTTTTCTAATTTAAACGCTAAAATTACGTCCACCAAGTAACCATCTTAAGTTCACGAGTGTTCATATTTACACTGTTTTTCGAATACAATAGTTTTTACTCAAGAAAGGCTACATAATAATCCGTTACACAGTAATGTTAAAAAGAGTTTTTTTTATCATGCGCAGAAACAGAAATGTTATATACACACAGTCAATAATTGACAGAATGAAATAAAGAAAATAATTAGCTATCATATGCATATGTTTGGTTTTTACATATTTACGAAGTTGTAAATATGATAGTAACTCTTTTAGCGATTTTTTTACGATACGTGCACCGTTTTAAAATATAACATTTGCAAAACCTGTGAACATAGAGGACAGTGGCTTTAAGGGGACAGTGTTAGACAATTTTATTATATTTTCAGTTTTTGAGAAATAAAATTTATTCATGTTGTATTATCATAATTTTCTCTTCGACAAAACGTAGGATATATTCCTGATAAACTGCTTGGCATGAATCATAATTGAATCTTTCATTAATTTGTCATGCAGAATCATTGCAAGATTATTATAACCTACCTTTCATGAATTCTCTTGCAATAATTCTGCACGACAAATTAATGAAATAATAAATTATCATTTACGTCAAGAATATATCGCATGCTTTGTTGAAGAGAAAATTTTGATAATACAATTTAAATAAATATTATGGTCCAAAACTTAAAGTACAATAAAATTGACTATCACTCACTCGTAAGGGGAAGAATAAGAGACGGTGCAGACATTTTTCTTAGTGTAAGAATGGGAATTAGTTTAGCTACATATTCATAAAAATATTAGTCCAGGGCGGCGTGTGTAACATGGTGTGGTGCGCTTGGGCCGGTTCTCCATAGTGGGATGCAGGGGCAGTGATGGAGTACCTGTCGTCCCGAGGTGCTCGAGATGGCAGGCAATAGTGGCGCCGTCACTCGGAGTGACTAGGTTGTGCGCCCCCGACAACACCAGCTGGCCGTCATGCACCCCCCGAACATAATGTCTAACTTAACCTCTTCTCTGGCGCCCACGTTGCTCTTGTAACGCTACTCTGATCGCATACACCGCGTAGAAAAAAATATTTTGCGGCAGCTACAAAATATTTCGTTGGTACTATACCCTGAAAATATTATTTCGAGATCTCCACAAAATTATTTTTCTGACACCACTAAAATATTGTGACCACGACTTATTTCATAAATGTGTGTGCATAAATTAACATTACACGTTTCTTAGTCCGATGGGGAACACCTGAAGTGCGAATAGGCTTCGTAGGTTCGCCATGGCTAAGGTTAATTCTGCTACAGGTTAGAAAGATCAATGTTATAAGTTTGGCACAGGGAAAATTTCTACCACTTGAGCACTGGTATCTCTAGTGCACCAAACTGACCAATCACAGAGCTGGCCTGAATTTTAAGGTACATTAAGTTGGTAATTTAAAAACGAGAAATCGGTTTCTTTTCACTTTAAAATGAAACTAAATGACTAATATAATTCCCAAGTTTATTTAAATTTAGTTTTACTATTGTTTCGTATTTATCTGGTACATTAGCGATTGAAGCGAAACTAGTGGCATAAATTTTTCCTGTGCCAAGCTCTCCCATTAGAAAACGTATTTTCTTTCTAACCTGTAGTATAATTAACCTTAGCCATGGTCTTCCCAGGAAGACGATTGGCCCCAACGTGGATTGAGGGGGCGTGGGAGGTATATTTAACACCAAATCCCGTATCTTGAGAGGTAATTGTAGACTTTCCTTCCCTGTCGGAAATTGAACCCGTCACCCTTAGCCTACAGATCAGAAGCGCTAACCCCTCAGTCAAGCGATAATACACACAAACATAAACATTATATAGCTATCTACGGTAATATAAGAACATTTTATGTTACTGCTGGAATTTTACCTGGGTATTTAAGTGTTTTAAATTTTTCCGTTGCCTACTAATTTAATTTAAACATTCTCATAATCGTATTGATCGCCGTGTATTATATTTCTTATTGCTGCTAAAAAATAACGCCTGAAACTGCAATTAAATATGTTTATTAGTAACTAAAGCAATTTGAAGGGACCTAAAATTTCACTTTTATTGCGAAATGTACAAAGACACACACAATTGTCTACAGTTAATTTTGGCCCGCGGTGGCCGAGGGGTCAGACCCCTCGCCTCCCACAAAGGCGATCTGGGTTCGATTCCCGGCGGGATAAGACCCCCGGATTTTCACACGTGGGAATCGTGCCGGACGATGCCGTTGGTCGGCGGGTTTTCTCGGGGATCTCCCGTTTCCCCCACCTTTTTATTCCGGCACTGCTCCATACTCACCTCGTATCATCCCTCACCACTGCTAAAGACCTCAATGTTCAGCGCTGACGAAACTCTCTCACTCTCACTACAATTAATTTATTTACAATCGGTGGACGGCACGCGTTGCAATGCCCCATTTTATATATTTTTTCACCTTTATGTTCTCCGTCCTGCCCCTGTACTTAGTTTAGTTTCGCCCCTCCCCCATCCCTTGAACAAGCAAAATTAATTTTCGTGAATTTTTTGAAGACCTCGCTCCTCCCTCTCTCTCTTTCTCTGTGTGTAGCCAAAATGTTGTAACTTAAACGATACCAGGGCAATGTATGAAATAGCGAAGGGAAATAATAGTATGTCATTAGCGTACAGAATCCGTATGTAATTTTACTGTTACAGATGAGTAAATTGTTGATAAGTTAAAGCCAGAGTACGAAACAAATATCAACACATCCGCTTATGTTGCCATCCTTTTAGGCAAAAATGTGTAATTGTTGGATAAATAGTGTAATATGTATTGTATATACCATATAAAGGTATTTAATTAGCTGAGCTGTGCATAACAAATTTTAATACATTCATTGGAGGTTAACTTTCTATTAATAATTGTCGTAGATATTATATTAAATAATACTTACCAAATCTTGTAACATTTCATTAAAAACCCAAATAAAAAATAGTTATTCCCGTCTTTTCCCATCATTAAAATTGTTTACTAATTTCGAAAAAGGTTTCAGTCTAATTTTCCCCCCGAATAATAATGTAAAACTTAGTAGAGATCCGCGTTCCATATGCATATTAACCTGTTGTGGACCGCAATTTGCATAGTTGGAACACTGCGCCAGGGATCTATCTCTATAGGAGCAACACATTTATTTCACTGATTTAAGGCGGTGCACTTAATTTGCGCGTAATCGCAAACAGAGGCGTACTCATGGCACGTACTGAAGCTTCTCTTTCCCTTTTTTGTAATAAATGCGGACATTTCTCTTCGCGACAAGGGTAAAGTTCTCGTATCCACGTTGAAATATTCGCACATGACGGTAATCTGTGGCGTTGAAGAGTCGAGATTCTTCACGGAACGTAATGAAATGTCACTCATCGTCACTTCTCCGCTGCTGCACTGCCACTCCAGTCGTCGCTGCTGTCTGCCATTAACTGTTTAAGTTCTTGGAGAGAGAAAAATATATTTAAACTCGTACACATTTCCACTTATTAGTATTACATCATATAAACATTACAACCTACAGTTTTAACACAGTGTCGATATTGAAATCAAAATTGTCCTTTCTTTTTCGCCATTAAATAAGTTATTAAATAAAACATTTTACACTAAAAATATTTGTGAAATAATTTAATGAAGCCTTTACTATCACCACTGCAGGCAAAACATTAATTATCCTTAGATATCAGTTTATTATTAATTTCTTTTTGTAAATAAGGAGAGAAAGCAAATAACATGAACGAGAGATTTAAGAGTTTTCATTAAATATGACATAATTAGAGCCATGATTTAATGATTAAATTATTTTCGTACCATTTGGTTTGAATGTCTTATATGCTTATCTGCGTCTCTTTCCATTCTCAGTGATTGGATGTTTTAACTCTTCTTAGTCTTGAGATTCTAGTGGCAAATCACAATCTATGGTGTATTCTGTTTGGTGAAGTCAAATCTGTGATTTTTGAGTAGAGTAGAATAACTCAAGAAATGATAAATTGAGTTATGAAAGTAAGCGCAATATACAACCTATTTTCTACGTCTGCGTAAAGGGATATAGTTATAAAAGTTAAGCGAACAGGTCGAAAATACGAATAAGTGAATACCACTGTCCTCAGTATAGATTCGAACTTTCTTTTTAAAAGAAATTATAAACGTGTCTAAACAAAGATACACAATAACTGTGAAGCAGAGCTGCTGATATGAATTAAGGTAATTAAAACAAATTGGCGCAAATTTTCGTGAATATATCTTGGCTGTTTACATAAAAGGTTAGCCGTCTATGAACTAGGCATTACTTCTCGGAGCCAATAAAATTATTCCTGTAGATGATTTGAAAAAGTGTTGAAGCGGGAGCGTATTGCAGTGGTGGTGAAGACAGATCTCCGTGAAACACATCAGGAAACGGAAACTACAACCCGGTTACCTACATGAGGAAATCGGGTTGAAGTCACTAGCCGGGGTCACCATACCGTACTTCGTATATAATTTTTATTTAACACGCAGTGTGGATTGCTGTTTATTTACACACATTTTGAAAACTCATTAATAAAGAAGACATATTAAACCATTTTATCACACGGAAAGCTATCCACTTCATGTCCAGAAATTAGCACTAAAACTTTGTTAGGGCGAACGTATTTCGCTAGTTCGAGGCCTGGAAGTGCGGAAGCGGCGAGGAACATATTCCACGTTCATTACGTCTCCACATAACCTCTAGGCGTTAGTCAACTGAACTTAGGTGCATTCTTCTTGCCAACTCGCCTCTGCGAGACATTCACTGGTGACCCTATTCTTATTAAACGTCATATTAAAGAAATTTGTGCATTGTAAACGTCTATACATTTTAAAAGTTTCTGCGGAATATTTTTGTAACTCAACGGGAATACAAAACGCACAGTACCGCCATTTTTAACTGTGTGAAAAATAAACTTTTCAGATACATGGAGGACCTGAAATGGGTAAACTCTCGCGTAACGATCTTTAAGTACTATTCCTTAGCATACATAACTTACGCGTGCTGAGGAGTTTTCGAATAATGTTGTGACGTTCGAAACTCTGTACACTAAACGGCGGCCTGGGTAGGCGACCAACGTATCATTCAAATATATGAAAATAATCAGTATTAATGAACATATATGAGTTCTTTTGTGCCCAAGTAACTTTTTTTGGGGGGTTTGATATCATGAGGTATTAACACTAAGGGTGTTTGTTATTGGTTTTGATAAAAGAAGTACGCTTCTTCCCAGTTATATGTATCAATGTCTCACGAATATGTTTCGCAAACAAATCCTTTCACGAAAATTAAATCATTAAACTTTGTTCGATTTAAAGCCGAAAATTTGTCAGTCTGAAGATAACTCCTTTATAATGATTAGCTTGTTCGTCGCACAAGTAAGTATTTTATCAGAAAATTCGTGAGAAATTTGTTAGTGTTTTTTAAACTCTTTGGCATCCGCTCTTCATTGTCATGTCACATTACTGGGGTGACTGAATTGTTACTCCTTCGAAGAACAGCCCTTCTGAATTTTACTGATAGCAGTGTATGTAAAACGCGTCTGGAAGGGCAATCCTTCAAATTCCTTAAGCGGGCTTGTTTTACTGACTTAATAATAATGAATTGTTTTCATTTAGAAGGGCAGCCCTTCAGAATTTGTTCTGGCAGTGGAGTGTTTTAAGGATTGTCTGTATTTTCGCTTCTTAGAGAAGGCAACATATCCCGACGTAACCTAAAATAATATAATCTAAACTAACCAACCTAAAACAATTTTACGTTATCAAACATAACCTATCCGAACAAATATGAAGGACTGGCCTTCTAAGGGGCAACAATTCAGACTACCAATTAAACATGCCGCTCCAAAAAAAAACCTGAAGGGTTGCCCCACAACTTCACGTTCCTTAATAATAACGAATTTTATTAATAGTTTTGTGTATTATCAAGTGATTAAATGAGACCTCTACAACAGAGAAACATTTTGTTCATTTGGGGTAGTATACTGCGCTTCCAAGGAGCAATTCAGGATTATTACAGCATTAACACAAACATATTTTAGAAAAAAGAAAAGGCTACCTTTCCAGTGCCTTTACAAAAACGCCTTTGCAGAAAAATTCCTGAAGACCTCAACCCACATCACTCAGTTTGAATACTGTCATATTTGTCATGTGAACCCAGGCGTGTTCTTTACTATTTACTTAAGACTGAACTTCTAAATACGTATTTTTTTTCAAGAAGTTTATTTGTTGTTCTGGTATTGTGACCATTTAGCAACGTAATCGGTGCATAGCAAGGCAATTAGGCCTACCAATATTCTAAGTGGATACCAAATGTTATGTGTGTCTGTTCAGAAAACGTAAATTTTTATGAATTCATTGAACATGTTAAACCTGTGTGATTTTGCATATTTAGAGAATATATAATATTTATACGAACCCATACACACATACATACGCACGATACAGTTAAAAGTAAAACTCCACTCCGCAAAACATTGTTGTGTATTACTATTATATTATTTGAGTAAGAGATCATCTAGTGTAACGTTAACACCATTTACTGCATTAGTTAGTGCAGTACAGTCTGTGCAACAGTATTTTTTTGGTTAAGCGTTTTGAGGTATCCGGGGTAGAATTTTGACGTCTGGCCGCTTTTATGGCACATCGGGCTGAAATTTGAATTTTTTTTTTTTTTTTAGTAATTTGGCACTCCTCATTTTATGAATTCGCACATTAGCAATTTTATGACGCCTTCTCATAAGATTTTATAATGAAACGCACCTAGATAAAACTAACGGACTTCGGATAAATATACAATTGCACTAACTGTGTTCGAACAAGCAGAGAACGGCATTTACTTTCATGACGGAGGCAGCAATTTCTTTGCGTTGCTATGTAAAGAGCAAACTGGAAACCGTTTCGGCCGGTTTGGCGCTTTCTTTAAAAGATTGTCCCATTACAATTTTTAGCAAGTTTTGTTTACTGAATCGAGAATTTATCAAAATACAGAAAGAAAGCTTTCTATCTTCGTCAGTGATAGAAGTGGTTTCCTGTAGAGTGAAATTTTCATAATTTCTGTATTGTACACAAATTAGAGATATCACTATTGCAATATTTTCGTTAAATTTAGTGGTGAATTAATTTATGATATCTGAGTTTGGTAAACATTGCAGTTAAGTTTAATAAAATTATTTCTCTGATACAAAATTTTTCTAATTTATATTAATAGTCAAGAATGTGATTCTATTAAAACTTAAGAAAACCTTTAAATTTACTAAGATTAGACGCAATCAGTTGACAAAATAAAAGCTGCACGTGGTAGCTAGAAATGTTTGGAACTTTCCACTTCCCACATTTTCTAGGTCTATGCATGTTAAATATTAAAATCACACCTACTAGTTTTACAGTAATATTGAATTTGTTTGAAGACACACATTTTTATTTCAGAGAATCAATTTAAGAGAATTACTACATTATTTTGTTGTAAATACATCATTGTTTGTGTCTAACCATTTTGTAGCAATAAACCGCATACTTTTTCAGATTTTGGTACGTAAATTATTAACAATATTGTAATGAAAGTAAGCCGAAATCGAGCAAAGCAATTTTTTGTCGAACGGGCGGTAAATTGTTTTACAAAATTCTTATATATTGTTACGTTTACGCATAAATACCTCTTGTAGTTATTTAGTAATGCTAGAGTATTACGTAAAACGTACAGTATTTTATAACTTGTATAATGAGGGATTCTGACAAAATAAATGAGACTCGCGGTCCAAATATCAGGTACGGCTTTTTTACAATATATACAAACTATTACATTACTTTTACGGTGTTATTTATGGAGGGAGGCAAGAATACATTTATGAGTACTTATGAGTCAATCAATTTAGTTACGACGATGACAGTCCCACCTTGTTAATGATGCCGAGGTTGATGTAAGGAAACGTCCACGGCGATCGGTACGTCGTAGATCTGGACGTCGTGGTGCATCTTGGTAGTGAAGTGGTCCTGGCGACGATATGGGGCAAACAGACCACGTAGGTAGCGTGACACGCCCCTTTATCGTGCCATGTGTGGCAACTCGTATCGCTGTTGGAGTGGGGAGTTCTGCCTTGCTGTTTGCACCAACCTATGTTTAATATTTTGGAATTCCTGGCCGGGTGGCCTGGTTACTGCTTGCTGTGTTAGAACCAGGGTTACATGCTTCATAACAATAGAATTGTTGTGCATAGTATGACTGCTCTTAGTTATAATTTTTTCTAAATAATTCCTTTAAAACCGCTTTGAGTTTTTGCATCAATGTGACAAACAATCTAGCTACCTTCTTAGCATGGTCTTAGTAAATAGGATATATATACACATCGATGTGTGTATGTATGTTTTCTATGGACTCCAAAACGGCTGGAGCTATTGTGATGAAATTTTCAGGCAATCTTCAGATTAGCCCAGCGCGTGATCCCGGAAGTTTTGTAGCGATCAGATAAACAGATATTTTTGGGCTTTTTGTTAATTTGTGTCATATTTTCCTACAAATTAAATACTCAATTAATTAATAATGTTTAATAATAAATTAATTATGTAGAATCGAGACTTGGAAATGTGCGGCATGCCAATGTATAAACTTCAATGTTTGGCTACAGATTATTAGTGCTACCCGGGTCGCTAGTAATTTATAAAACTATAAATTGTGTTCCGGTAAGATAACATTTCCCTGCAATAGGAAAAATGGCATTTTACGCCTACAAAAACAGATCCAGCTACAACTCAGGTAAACGTAAACGAATATTCTGATGCTTCTAATACAGTATGATTGTTATTTTACTGGCGACCCAGGAAAAATTGGCCCGTAATATTTTTTCAACGTATTTTTGTTGTGAACCTTAGTAATGATTGTTGTTATATTTGATCAAACTCAGCACGAAATGTGTATGCGTTTGAGAAGAGAATAATGCCATACAGTTGTTTTGATCATAAATATCAGTGTACCTACACGATATAAAGCCAACATAACTACGTCAACACAGCACACTAGTTGCAAACACAAGCAAGTTCGTAACACAAAGAGTAACATTACCGACAACACCAGTGAAAACGAAACCTGGAATTAATTTTACGTGTTGTTTAATTTAGCGAGCTTGTGTATGGACTTAAGGTAATAAAACCGAAGAGGATTATATTACTGTTTTACTAGTTTGATATTTAACTTGTGTGCATTGCAATTCTTACTGAAATTTTTGTTGTTTGGTGCAGAACGATTCAGTGAGCATTTTAAGAAAATTATGATAGCTGATCAAATATTAGTAACTTCGTTAGAAGGAAGAAAAGTAACCGCTATTCAAGTGATTCGTGAAGACAATATCATACCGTACTGTAGAAGCAGATGACTGTACTCAGTCGGAGAAAGTACTTGATTCCAATATTTCTGTACAAAATACGCGTAAGGGTTGAGAATCTCTAATATTTTCTGTCACTTTGTCAGAAGAATAAGGTACATGATCTTGTAAAAATACATTACTTTCCTCAAGTGATAGTGTGCGGGAGATATTTAAGGGCGTTTCAAAGGGAAATATCATAATTTAATATTCACTTGAAACAGTGTTTGTCTTGTAGACTTTAAAAAAAATAAAACTAGTTCAGCCAGTTTTCCCACAACAGTATTTCAATGTCAAAACTTACATGATTTTGTTCATACACCCCTCGAAAACCAATAATAATTTTTGTATTAAAATTTTTTTCTAAATGTAGCAAAATAATTCTAAAACTCTAAAATTTCTTAAATATACAAAACTTTGTTCGAATGGGTTTTTACACACGTAAAGCTCTAGCCCGTAATCAGGTTTTTTTCCACTAAGTATTATTTACTTGTGTTATGTTAATTGTTTTGTTTTCGGGACGGGGTGTTATATCAATTGAAAACATGCAAATTTGACCTTTGAAATGCAACTATGGGAAAACTGGCTGAACTAAATTTTTTTGTAAGAAGATAATGTACCGCCTAGTAACGTCTACAAAACTGCCACAGTTTCATATAAATATAAAATTACAATTTTTCCCTTCTGGAACGTCCTTAACCTTCGCTGCGACATTCAACTATAGTCAAATATACAAAATATTTCTAAACTGCGACATGCAACTTTAGTCGAACATCGAATTAAATGACTCTGTAAACCATACATACATTGTTTTCTCGCTTAAAAATAACCAAAAAACTAACTATTTAAAAAAAAGATTTTTTAATAATTTTTTTACACTATCTTGGCACAATTAAATTTTTTCTATTACGCAGCAAAAGAGACACAATACCTCCGGCAGCAAAATATTGCGTCGCACATATGCGCACAGTGTGAATTACTTGCCGGGGCTGTACGCGTGTGTTGAGAGAACTAAAATATTGGTATACAATTACTTACTTATACTTATTAGAACAATCAGCTCCTGCAATTAGGCTGTGTGATATTTGAATTTCTACTGCAATGGGTTAGTGACATAAACTGAACCGTTATTGTTGACATACGCCACTAAGAGCGAATGTTGCTGAATTGCAGAAAAACTCACATTAAAATAACCAGTGAAAAATAAAATAAAAAAAGAAGCAGAATTAGCTATGTTTTGACCAACACGTGACATACATTCAATTCCGGAAGTGAACGTAGTCGTTTCCAAAAGGAGGACACGAAAAAAGAAAAGAAAATAACAACATAAATTGATTCACGAACGGAATATATTCGTTGTATCAAGGAAGAAGAAACAAGAAAAGGAGAACAACAGACGACACAACAAAGAAACCCACACGAAAATTAGTAGGCTTCTTTGCCATGTAGAAACAAATAAATTATTTTGCTGACATAGAGTAGACATAAAAATTCATTTCCGCTCAATGGCGATTCAAGGAAATAATAATATAGTATTTAAAACCGTTACACCAGTTAAATCTGAAATGAATGATACAATCCGTAATTACAGAGTTCTACATGAAAACTGAGAATATATGAGAAACTGAAATCATCAAATATTTTAATAACCATAGTTCACGTACGATAAAATATAAATAAAAATATATTCCCAGTTAAATGTAGTGATCCTTGCTCGCTGTGATCCGTAGGGCTTCATAATACGCGATATAGATATAGTACAGTGACGGAACCTTCAGCCCAATCTTCGGTTGGGCGTAAAGAGTCTCATAGCTCTACGTTTGTGTAAACTCGGTGTAAAGTCTGCCAAACCATGATGTTTTTTTTCGTGTGCAATCATTTCATCACAAACGTTTGACGAAAAGTCGGATCGTTGAATGCATTATTTTTTATGGGATTCAGAGGAAACGGTTGTCTTCAGATAGGAAAGTTGCAAAACGTTCGTTATAAGTATTATGGTAATTTATGACAGCAGAGATATTAAACTTATGTTAATGTTTTTAATGTAACTCCTTCATAAATGTATATTCTTACCCATGACTGTATAAATAAATTTTGGCAAACGCAATTTACCGTCAAATGCTTTCCTCTGAGAAACGTTATAAGTATTCCCTAAAGTAACATAAGTGAAGTTTACGTCTCGTCCACAGCGAGGTCATTAGAAACGGTAACACACAACATGGTGCAATGGCTGTAGCTTGGAGGGAGTCAGTCTGTGTTTTTGTTAAGGAACCATTCAGACATTCACGAGGAGCTACTTCGGAAAACCATGGAAAGGTGTAATCGATACGGCCGAAGCCGAGGATCGAACCCGGGTCCTCCAGAATTCAAGTCAAACGTGTTACCGCTGCACAACATTGTCCGTTTATGATCACAAAGTTTTTAATAGATTTGATATAAACATTAAGAGGTTTACTATATTAATCTGCATGCTTCTTTGCAACTATATAATTTTCTATAACGGAAAGAATACTTATGAAAATATAGTGAATTTCTTAGAACACAAAAGGCAGGCAAGTTAAAATTGTCACGGCAATGTAGCTGTCAGTCTCTATCGCAATACAATGCTATAAGCTTAAAACGAGCGTTGTTTGACGTGACAGGCTGGTCGTAAATTAGTGGAACTGTAGCTCTTAAAACGGCAGGCTTTCACCGGTAATCCAATATGGCCGTTACGTGGAGATGATTAACGGGCGCTGCAGCCGATATTTGTTAAACCGGTACCAGCTGTCAAGTTCTGAACTTTCACCGTAAAGTGAAAATTTTTCTGCTCTTGATACAACCCGTTACGTGTCAGACCACTTGTCGGGCAAATAAATAAAAAAACTGGGTGGCAAACCTTTGTATGTGTCAAATACTAATAGCAGAATCATCGGAATTTGTATTGTTGCGTTTTTTGTCTTGAAAATGTTCCTTAGTGAAAAAGCCTATACGTTAAATTTCCAGGCAATCGCCGAGGGTCTGAGATTTCACGTGGTAACATACCAGTTATTTTGTTTGTGAACGAATGCATTATAATGTGAATAAAAGAAGTTAGAAATGCAGTTCCCTGCAACACTTGCAAAGTTATTAACACCTTGAATTCAGTGAAAAGATTGACGTAAATATGTGTATTATTCCGCAGGTCAAAACATAGTTCACATTTGCAATGTTATTTACCGGTTGCCTGAAGACAGTGATAGTGGTCGTCTGTTACTTAATTAAAAATAGTCAAAGTGCTTCGATACTACAAACAGAAAAATGTTAGCTACAGTTAACCATACGTATGTTTGCATAAGGCGAATAAAAGTTTAACTGCTTCCTTTTGACATTACCAGATTTTAACTACTGCACATTCATCTAGGCCTACCTATGGCAAAATATTAAATTGAAATACAATTTTTATACTGTAGGAAATGATGATGAAATCAATGTGTCATAAATTTGTGTGGGTGGGCACCAGAATAAAAAAATGATAATTGATATTACTGCGGGAAGACAATACAAGGAAATCAACATTTGACATTACGATTGAATAGCTGCATTTCTAGATAAAAAGGAAAAAGGCAATCGCGTATGTAGTTTAATAAAAGTAAAAAAATTTACAATACTGTATTGCAGGCATGGTGGAGATTTATAGATGGCAAAATAAAATAAGCACTAAGTTTCTCTTCTCCTACGTCCTTCCTTACAATATTTGCTTACAGGAAAAGGGAAACTTAACACATGTTGTGTCCTTTATGAGCAATATTTAACTTAGAAGCAAATTTTTATAACTTACGTCGAACGTTCTATACGCAGGATTTGTGGGTAGTATGAAACCCTTATGGCTTCTAGGTGATTAAAAAAAATACCAGACTAAAAAAAATTTTAAAGCTTGCCAAGATACCTAGGAAGCAGAAGCAAGGAAAAGTTCATCTTACTTTGCATTTTCGGTTGTAGATACAATTTCCAACCCAGAAACTAATATGATGAAACAATACATCTTCCTGTGTTCCAGCTTTCTAAACTGGTAACTCATCTCCTGTTGCATATCATTATGAGTTACACAACCATTTCAACAGTGCTCAAAGCTTCAGAGTAGCTTGCATTCTTGAATTTCAGACCAAGAAAAATTTCTACAAAGTTTTACTGATTCCAAACTTTCTTTGCTATACTAATAATTTTTCTTTGACAACCAAACAACAAACTTCAAAGGCAAAGAGAAATGTTTTGCTAAGACTATAAATAGAAGGACGACGTAACATTACTATTACAAACAGAAAATAAAAATGAATTTTTCTAAATTTTGAAGCATTAATATACATATATACATATTTCTTTAAGTAATTTTAAATTTTCTAAAATTAAATAAAACAACATACAATACATTAATATTTATGGATGCATACATTACCAAAACTAATTAAATGATAACCTGTAATATCATTTATTACAAAAGTATATTTAATCCAAAACAAAATTTTGGTTGGCTGAACAATCTGTTAATAGGGTAACAAATTGGTTAAGTTGGTCTAATAAAATCCATGTTTAACGGGACTAAACCCTCCTGTTTAGGAAAAAAATAAGCCAGGCAACAATACATTTGGTGATTCAACGTTTACACGGTTGATTCGCTATATACGAATACTAGCTGTCCCTTTATCCAGAATTACTGTTTAAATGACATAATTTCACGTGGGCAAAGTCGCAACCGGCCAGCTAGTATTATAATATTAAAATTTATACGATTAACTCTACCAAGCTATTTTTCTGGGTACATTCTATTGCTAGCTTTTAAACTTCACTTGAAAAACACTAAACGCGCACAAGAAACATAACTTAATCATCTATGTCATTGTTACGTCCAAATGCTTCAGTCTTTAAATAAGAACTATACTTCATTATTTCGAGAACATACATAGGCTTTATTTCGCATATTTTGCTCTATGTAGAGTAGATATGATAGCGATTTATATTTGTTTATATTCGCCACAATCTATATTTCTTGATTACTGTTTGAGCAAAATAATGGGTGTATTTTAATTTTGTTATGCATTGTCACATAAGTGGATATCTAAGAAAAATAATAATATTTTGTAGACTATTATTTAGAGTTCCCCGTTCTGAAAAGCTTGCAGCGTTAATAACTGGTTATTAAAGTACGTTAATTCATTAATTAACCTTACAGCAATGAATACCATATACCTTTCTAATATGTCACCATACAACCCACTCAAAAAACATATTTCTCTCCATAGTAGAGGTCACATTTAATCACTTGACAACAAACAAAATTGTCATGAAAAATTTTTACTAACGAACGTGAAGCGGTGAGGCTAATGGATTTTAGTCCATCACTTATTAAATTTCATATTTATATAATTAATCTCAATTTCGTTTAAATAGATAAGAACGTCAGTTGGAATAACAATAATTTGCTTAGTCCACAGACTTGTTTGTAAGAGAGCAAGTCATTTCTCAGAGTAATGGATTGATTTGTTAAAACGTTTGCATCAACATAAGTACGAATAGCATGTATGAAGAGCTACATGCCTGTGTAGTACGATGTGTACAGAAAAGGTAAAGTGTGCCTGGTTTTTCGTATTGTGTGTGTGTGTTGATATATCTGTGTGTGTGTGTGTGTGTGTGTGTGTGTGTGTGTGTGCGTATACATATATAAAAGCTGTCCACACACAGCATAATGAATACACCCCACGCGATACCTCAGCTAAATTATTTACGAAATTGTAAGTGCCAATATGTTGTACGACGACATTTTACGCGTGCATTACGTGGCAACACTGCTCGGAGGAAGTCCCTTCTTGCGCTCCGCATCCAGGTATTATTTTATGTATTTTACATCACGTGAATGTAATCTAATGTTTTTACTACTCGGGTTTTTAAACTGCAACCATAATATGCAGGTCAGAACAGTAGTAGTAGTAATAAGATAACAAGATGTATGCGGAGTGCTGTAGGAGACTAACTACAGTGCTTTGTTGCCAAATTGTACATTTAAAACGTAATCGTACAATATTGTGCCACTAGCATTTTTGTCTCCAATTTGGCCCAGGGTTCGCGTGATGTGCTTACTTAGCGGTTGTTTATGGACGTCTTGTATACATACAGGTTGAGTCTGAAGAACACCAACCAACTCCGGCATGTTATTCGTTATGAAAACTTAAGAAGCAAACACGTAGGACACCTAACACCTAACAAGATTATTAAGGAAGCAGAAAGCTCTTGAAAATTGAAATTTGGAACAGTGTTAAAAAAATCAGAAAACCTGTAAGATAAAAGTATAAAACACAGAAAATAGTTTTACGTTACTGAAGTATGTAATCCCACGGCTAATGCTTGTTCAAACCTTCCGCAGTTACGATGATTATAGGGGTTGGTCAAATCTTGTTTTTCATACAAATTTTGCTGCATTTGGATGGTAAAACATTTGTAGAAGTTTTACTGTTGAGTATTGAGACTTAAGTGACAAAAAAAACCTGTTGTCCGAACATGCTCAGGTGAATCGTTTTCGAGAAATCTTGAAACAGTGACTCGCCCTACAAATAGGCGACTCACAACATATGGAACGTGTACGTATCGTGAACAATGGACAATGTTTCAGGGTTTTCATTTAAAAGTAACAGTACATGGTTAGGTACGTATATGTTTTTAACGCTGGTAAGAGGTGATAATGCCTGAAAACGGAAGCAGAAGTACCGAGACCAGATCATCTGAGATAAACGCCTGTATACTTATATGTTTTCATCATTATTTTGTCTAGTCTTGTGTTTGTGACGTCGCTGTTGGGTTATCGTGTTTTGTCTGTAGTATTGTCTTCGATATCGACGGCGTTAATATGAAATGAAACGGCATGTCTGTAGTATTCGGATGTTTTGAAGCAATAATTTAAATTGCTGACGTGTATGATTTATTATTTCAATTTTAATGATTTTATGTTATAAATTTTTATAGTTTCAATTTCATAATTTTTGTGGAAGTACAGTTACTGAAGGTTGCAAAAAATAATACCAAATTGTCATGTTTTACAGCACAAATAAATCAGCAAGCTCGTAAAATATACAGATTTATAAACCCTGTTCACCAAATGTATTAATTTGTGTGTGTGTGAATGCGCAGATGTACACACACTCAAGACGTATGAACACATCCAAAGTTTGACTAAGCTGCTTAGGTTTTATATTTTAACTTATAATGACTAATCTTAGTTTATTAATGTTTTGCATTAAAATTGCAATGTATTACCCGTATAGTTTAATGGATTAAAATACAACTTATTACAAACCTAGCAAATTTGCATTAATTTTAAAATGCGGAAATTACAGTTCCGTGCTTTATTTAGTTAAATATAAAACAGTCCACTGAAGGAGATAAATAAACAGTTTCTTACTACAGGACTACCACAGACCTGAAATAACTGGAATTATCCGGGAAATTGTGGCACCCTGGTAACATAATGAACATTTCAGGAATTTTTATGCCTGGCTCAATTTGAGTGTGTGTGAAAATCACAGGATGAAAAAAAAAAAAATAAATTTACGCAAGAGTGTCGAACAGGACTTTTAAAATTTTTTCTTAAAATTAAACTACGTTGAATTAATTGTCAAAAAGTAGTTAACACAGCTGCAAAAATAATTTTTTTTTTTTTATCGGGAAATAGGTGCAGAAACCAGGCAGTTTTCTTTTCTGTAATGAGTGATCAAAGTGTTTTCGTACACGATTGTTGAATCATCGCGGGACGTTTTTGGGACGTACACGTACGGAATAGTTAGGTATTTAGATGACATAATCTTGTTTATTACATACAAAGCCGTTATAAGCAATGCCTGTTACGTGTGGTAAGAAAAACAAGCATCATCCCGTTATTAAGTCGAGTATTCGCATGAGCGGTCAGGCCAGGTGAAGGAAACCTAGAAACAAACACAGCGTGCAGTTCTTTCGTGTTTTTTTCTCAACATTACTCATGAAGTCCTCCTGGTGTGTGCGTTTACCAGTATCTGAGGGAGCCTGGCTGGTGAAAAAGGTTCGGGAGACAAAGAAGAATAAAAAAAAGGAGAAGAAAGCGTTATATGTGGTAACCACAGAAGTCAGCGGTCAGGGAACATAAATTACAGAGGAGTTGGTGGGGGGTCTGTGGGTTTCGGGGAAAGAGCGGAGGTAAGGAAAGGAAGGATAAAAAATCTCTTCGCGAGGACGTAGGCTGGGCAAAAAGGTTGCAGTGAGGGAGGAACTGAGGGTAAATGAAGGAGCCGAGAGTGAGATGGGCGAAGGGTTTGGGAAACGCCAGTAGTAGGACGTGATCACGCCCAGCCACAGTTCGTTACGCCGACGTCGTCTGAGGCGAGCTGGAGAGGTGAAGACCTTCAGTGCTGATGAGCCCGCCTGACCGCGGAGGTGCTGGCTGAAGAAGCACTCGGGCCACACACTTGTCGGCACAGACAAGAAGGAAAAAGAGGTTGCCTCTTGTGAGAAGGGAGTCACATCGTCATTCTGGTGACTCGATAACGTAAGATCCCATACAACTCATCATGCTGAGTTTTTCAACACTTACTGTTCCAAAACTCATCATGCTGAGTTTTTCAACTCTTCCTGTTCCAATATTTTAGCATGTTTTATTAGAAAGTCATATTACTTATGCTTAACTCCTTTAAATTACATGACTGCAGTTATAATTGAATAATTAAAGAATATTGTACGCGTTTTCTCAGTAATTGCATTCCATTGCTGCTTCATTTGTAGAACCTCGTGTTACTAGTTCAAATGTCCACCTCTCGATGTGTGACTCAACGTCTTATTCTGCATGCATACGATATTTACCAATATATCTAACGTCTGTGTTTCGTCAGCAAACATTTAAATCATGTCAGATAATCACCCCTCAGTTGTAAAAGCTGTTGAGCGCTAAACAGTATTACGAAAACACACGCTAGCACAAAATATTTTCGCGAATTTCCACTCTTTGTATACATAACCTAAATGGTGTTGTTGCACTGGCAAATGAAAACGCACAAATTATTGTACTGTTTTTAACTACATAACATATGGCAATATTCAAACTTCATGAACATAGCTACAGCTCACGATTTTTGGTCAAAAGAATTCTGCAACAGTTTGTTTCAATGCCTTATGTACACATCTGCAGCTCTGCTTCATGGTCAGTGATTGGCTGTTTTTAACTCTCAGCGTCTAGGGTTCCACCCGCAAATCACAGACGTGTGGTGTCGCAGTAACCTTGTTCCTGTTGGCACAGTCAAATGAGCCACGTCTGTGCAATAATACATTCTGCCAATAACCATGGAGCATAGCTTCATATGTGCGCGTAAGGTATCGAAACAAACTGTTGCATGATTCTTTTCACAAAAAACCGTGGGCTCTAAACATAACCATAACTGACTCAAGAAATAACTTACCAAAAATCATCGTTAGTGATCTCAGGTTAATTTTTGGGTACCGCCAGCAAGTGTGGAGAAAATATAAACTCCCGAGATATTTATTTACACTGGTTATGGGAATCAAAATAATCGATTTATATAAAAGCCCTCATTATAATTATTTGGGGCATGGGAGTAAGAATCGTGATTCGATAATACATTTTACCTGCAGAAATACGTAGCCGACCATGGGTTCATATATATTTATCTTTATTTGAAGAATGGAGGGCGATGGAGAACAGTAAGTTTCGAAGCAGATGTGGTTCACTGTTATCTGATTACTAGCATCAACCATCCCAGAGATGGGAACATTACTGACGATAGAGAAACTTATCGCGATGCGAAATGTTATAACTTCTTGATATAAAATGTACATACGCAATGAGTTACAAATTACATTTCGCGAGTTTAATTTCTAGGTGTAAAGCGCCAAGTTGCCACTTCAAGCATTCTACGTACGCTTTGCGAAGCTTTATTAAGAAAAGCGTGCATAAATTAAATTGGGAATACCGTTTATACAAAGGAACGTTATGAGTTCGAAATCGTGTAGTTCTCCAAGATTTAGCTGAAATATTCATTACCTGAATCCGTTAGTTTTTTCCATGTAGTGATATATCAAGTCCATTATATATCAGAATGAGCATGTGAGTACCATAATCATTAAAAAAATTAAAGGAGAGTCATATTAACTTAATAATTTTACTGAAAAAAGATGTGTTAATTTACAAGACTTTTTCAAACTACATAGATATAGTATTAATTCTTTGTAAATTCAGTAAATTAATATTTAAAACTAGTAAATCTATATATATAAAAATGAAAGGTGACTGATTGACTGACTGACTGACATATCAAACTGCAGCCCAAACCACTGGACCTAGAATCGTGAAATTTTTTGTGGGGGTTCCCTTCAGGTCGTAGGCGAGCACTAAGAAGGGATTTTTCGAAATTCGACCTCTAAGGGGGTGAAAAGGGGTGAAATGTGTTTCCGAAGAAA
>PNEQ01042818.1:37297-91800 GCA_003012365.1 Medauroidea extradentata | reverse complement strand
GAACGTAGATTGCATGGTGGTGCGACGCACGAAGCAACCCGTCTAAAGCCGGCATTCGACCGATAGCAGTCCCGACGAGTGGATCGAGCCAGACCGTCAATTGTTGCAGCCAGTGAACAGTTTGTAAACCTCGCTTCTGGTTTGAAAAATACATACTTTCTAACGTACTTCTGGTAGACACAAGGTAATTTTGTCACAAAGTAATGTACTGTTCATGAAAATAATGATATGTTCTTCGAATGTGTTATTCTAAGTACCGCTAGCGGTTACATTGCCACCTCGGGTTTTTCGGACCTATTTGACCTGTTTATGGCTGCACGGGCTGTCCCAAGGCCAACAAAATGGAGTGAAGTGAAGTGAAGTACGTGTTTGTGATGTCCTGGAAGTTTCTAGAGTTTGATAGTGTTTTCAGTTAATGGATATTGGTTCTAATTATTGACTCGTTTCGTGTATTGATTGGAGTTATTGGCCGTGGGTGAAAGCTAGAGGCCACTTTTCACGTAAAAAAATGTAGCGCATGCGCTCTTGACACACGCACAGAACTACTTGCCACTATCGCACTGTATCAGTCGGCGAGGAGAAGCGGCGCAGTCAACAGTCCCAGGTATTGCTCCGGCCTCGTTATGCTCGTTACTTTAGACAAGCTACAAATAAGGATTGTGCGTGACCGTTGTATTACCAACGGCAAACGTACTATTTGTCTGTATAAGGTAGAACTGCGTTCTCATGTGTTGGCAATTATTTTCTTTTAATATCTGAAGAGTTTATAATGCACAACGTATAAATTAGATGTAATGTTAAGCTATCAGAGTATTGCTAATAAACCTGACTGCTATGTTAAAGATCGGCCGCAGCGCAGAAGGAGGTAGTCTAGTGTACTAACTGTCCGGTTGTAATAAATCTATACTTTATATATTCCTGGTACTCTAATATGTTAACTGAGCTCTTGGCCGGAGGGCTGCATAGCCGTGGGCCAAAAACAAATAAAAATTAAAAAAACTATATTAAAACGAGAAATACATAATGTGCGTGTCTGCCGTTCTTTTGTAACTGCAATAATTAGAATGATTTTTAAAAGTTTAAAATACTAACTAGCAAGTTATAAACGGTTAAACTGCGTTACTCTTAAGTTAAATTAATGCATTAGAGTGGATGAATAAATATTTGCTCTTATTGTAAGAAATATTTTACGGCATGCTTTTACTTTCCTGAGCTACAAAACGCTTAAAATTCTGCATTCAGAGCACTTAACACTTCATGAAAAATGTTATACTGCGGTGTAATAAAACGTTTTCTGTTACAGAACAATTAGAATTGAGCCAAGATCCTACTTGGTGTAACAGAGGCTAGAAAATATTTAGAATGATTGAATCCATACGAATTACGTTCTGCAGAACGCTGCAGGTACACAATTAAAAAAAAAAAAAAAAAAAAAAAAAAAACTGTAACCGAACCGAAGTATTACAATTTTCAAAACTATGTTACCGACGCTCGCTTTGATCAAATACTTAGTGTGTCATTTGCATTTCTATATTTACTAAACTGGTCGTTAGAGCTTTTAAACGTATGTTTATCAGCTGTGATTTTTTTTCAGTAGGATATATATGTATTTTTAAATCATATTTTGATAGCACAATTACATAGTGTTATAACTGTGAAAAGTGTTAATACCTAACAATTGTTTTTTTTAAATGTCCGGCAATCCAAATTTGAATTTCTAGACCCTGAAGGAAGCGGCGGTAAATTGATTCTCAGGCCGTTTACACACTTGCGAGCTGAGCGATTCACGAATGGCTAATGTGCGTTTGCAACGTGAAGGGGTAAAGATAGTTTTCTGTCAAGTACTAACTATACGAAATTGTTTGGCAGTTCACAGCAGAGTATAAAATAGTGTGTGTTGTTACAGTGGTAACACTGGACACCAATTTGGGTGATAAGGTTTGGAACCTTTTTCTGGTGGTCTTTGATATGTTTGTAGTTGCATAAAAAGTGTGAAGCGTCTTTTCGCTTCAAGCTGAGCGGAATAGGAACTGTTTATATGCATGGCATCATATTCCTGTAAGGTTGTATAGCCGCAGTATTTATTTCTAGTCTAAAGTGCTTAACATAATAGTGTGGAGTTAAACGGTTTGTACTTGTCAAATGTTTCCCCTTAATTCAGTGATATTTCAACAAAAATTACCTTAAAACACACACACTGGTCTGTCATGAATTGTAAACTAAGAGGTCTATATCACCTTTAAAGGTTTCCTCGATTTTTTTTGACAATGTTAGCTATTTTTCCGGGTATTTAATTGTATTTCCTATACGTAAATCGCTAAAGTATATTTTTTATCAAGCATGAGTCTGTCTAGCAATTACTTTGATCACTCTTAGGTAGCCTAACTGTAGAAACTCCATAATCTCGTGGTTATAACATATCATTTTCAATTCAAACTGCGAGACAAGACAACGTGGATAGCTGCTGCAATGAAGTTGATTGCGATGTACTAAGACAAAGAAACCTGCAAGTTTTATCATGAAAGCTTGCTTGTTATTCAGCTGGAAACGAAGACTGTAATTAAAGGAAAAGTAAAGGGAATTAAATACAATTAACAGGTGTAATACAGAAAGTATAGTATTAGCACTAATTATTGTAAATCTATCGTTGACCGGTATAGTTCATTGTTTTAATTTGTTAACACTACTAAGTAAATATTAAGGAAAATGGTATTGGTTGTAGAACTTTATGCAACGTAATGAATGTTATAATTAACATGTATGATGTAGTCAAACATTATTTGCAGAATATTTATACAAATATTTGTTGTATGTCGTAATTTAACACAAGAATATAATAGTGTAATTTTACTTTTAATGGGACTCAAATAAGCTTTAGCATTCGTTTACCTTACCGTGAATGGCATTTTGGTTAACATTAACCAAACTACAGGAGTACTGCCTAAATTAAATATTGTTTAAACATTGAAAAATATTAAAAGTTAATTCTCCAGTATGCTTATGGTTGCGTGATCATTAACACCAGTTCTCGTGAACAGCTACATGTAAACAATGAGTGGCACTTAGATCAAATACGTGGCACTATTCTAACGTATAATGAATGATATTGAGTGTTAAGTACCGAATAATTCATAAGTTATTTGAATGACTACAACATTTTGGTAAACTGACTGAGCTTATAGCATTTAAATTATTTCATATATCGCTGTTGACGATTTTTGTTGCCTTTGGCTCCGGAAAATTTTATTGGTAACTATCAAATTTAACTACTCATCATGTACCGCCAAAACTATTGATATTATATATCTAGTTTTTTTATGAAAGATACTTCTGACGTTCTAAGTAGTCCTACGTAAAAAAATTGTTAGGTTAGGTTTATAGGCTAGTTTAGGTTTGGTTGTTAGGTTAAATTTATTTTAGGTTAGTTTGTTACATTAGGTTAGTTTAAGTTTTTTTAGGATAGGATATGTTAGGTAACATAACTTGATCTAACCTACTGTAAGATTAGGTCAGGTTAGGTTACCTAACTTAACCTTACCTAATCTAACTTAAAGTAACCTAAATTTACCTAAACTTACCTACACTAATGTAAACTAACCTAACAACCTAACCTAAACTAACCGATAAACCTAATCTAGAAATTTTGTTTACGTAGGACTACTTAGAACGTCACTAGAAACCTTTTTCTTCTGTAAACTATTAGTCTAAAATCAATAGTTTGGCCGGTACACGATAAGTAGCTAAACTTGATATTTACCCTACGTTAGTTCCAGACAGAATTTTGTTCTTAATTTCAGAGATAGAGCCCGTCCTAATTTTTATTGCAGTGTATGTTCAAGCGCATGACCAGTGCAAACTTTCAACCACGGCGCATGCGAAGATGCAAAGCAGGGTTGCCAATGTAATTTGAATATAAATAAATTTCTTGTTTCCAGCCAAACAATGGCTGCCTGCATTATCAAAACTTAAATAATTCAAGATAATGTCACTTATTTAAAGAGTCACATGCGTGTCTTGTTTGTGAAAAGTTTTCGGGAATTGTACGGTAATACTTTATGGATTATTGCCACCAACATCACAAACATGTGTTTCTCCTGTATGTAGCGAAAATTGTTAGCGTACAGTGATGTTTATGGACAGAAATAAGTAATAGAGTAGAAAATTATGGATAGTGTTTACAGGGCTTAATTAGGCCTATTTCACTTCTGGTTCGATTGCTGTTTTCTGTAGGCCTACCAGAAAGCAAATCAGTTAAGTTTTCATAGGAGTGAGGTTAGTTAATTTTTTTTTTTCAATATTTGCATCTGCTAAAGTCTGAATCATTAAAATTATTATGTAATACTGGCCAGATTCTACAAGCACGAAATCCCTTCGTGGCGTTCCGGATAGTTGCCTCCCTCACATCACATATGCCTCTGCTAGAAGTTGTGTAACCTGATACTGGGTAACAGACAAGCCAGGATTTGTTCAAAGCCAGTTTCCAACTGCCTGGGAGTAATGTTTCTAATGGCTTGAAGGACATATACTGATGCTGGAGCTGATTAGTGTGGTCAGGCAACTGCAACGTTAGGATGGCATTGGCTTGTGCAAGTTTCAGAGCTTCTACATTTTTAGAATGTGTCGAAAAATGACAATCTAAAACTAAGGGAACCTTACTGTCAGTGTTTGGTTTGACGATGGCAGTAAAATGTTGCAGCAACTTTACAAAAAAATCACTGTTAATGTACCCTGTTTAGGATATGTCAAAATACCTCCAGGTGGTGCACCAACCTACAGCTCCATTCACTACTCTTTGACGTTCAAAGATTATCATAGGTGGAACGTACATCCCCGATGCATTTGTACGTCTCACTATTGTTATACTGACACCACTTTCCCCACTTGCAATAGCTCCCATCTGACGCTTAACCTCCATAGCCAACACTGTATGGCATATATTTGTACAGAGCTGAAACTAGTTTCATCCACATAAAAAACACGAAAAACACGAACAGCGTCAACTTATTTTCATTTATAACTTTTTCCAGAATATCAAAAAATTCCAGCACCTTATTGGTAAACTCCTTTGCGCATGCCATGGAAGTGGACTGAGGCTCACACAGCACTATTTCCTTAATACGGGCATTGAATGCGTAAAAAAACCCTCTTCCCTGAGACTTCTATCAATATGTCGAAGATGTGTTGTAATTCATTGTGCACTGTTGTTTGGAATGCTAACTTCCTGACATCAGTGATTGTTATTCCAAGCAGATGAATGGGAATCGTGCCGGATGGCGGTTGGTCGGCGGGTTTTCTCGGGGATCTCCCGTTTCCCCAGCCCATTCATTCCGGCGCCGCTCCAAACTCACCTCATGCCACCCCTCACCAGCGCCGAAGACCACGATGTTGGGCGCTTACCAGAATTTCTCACTCCAAGCAGATGATTTAATCGTATAATATGATAGAGTAGTTGTTCTACTTCGGGTGGAAGGGTAGTGGTACAGCCTGTGGCTTTTAAGAATTAGTTAGCCAAAACATTCTTGCTATAAAAGTGTGTTTTCAGTGTTTGCTTTGGAATATTGTAATGGCCGCATTCATTAAAACCCATGTCCCCATTTCTATTAGACTCCAGAGCCATCTCTATCTCCATCTTTCAAAGCTCCATATTTCCTTTTATTCATTCTCTATTACACAATGGACACTTGTAATATTTTCAGTGACTATTAAATACTTCAGCACATGTTGATATTGAACTTTACTAATATAAGGCTTACTCAATTGAAACCCATATCAGTCGGATGTTGATGAACAACTATTTAAGAAAAATTTACGTAGAGAACACAGAAATTTAATGCTGAACATTTACTTCAGTTTGCAATTAATTGAAATTGTCGAATAAAACTTTATAACAGTTAAAAATGATAGTTTAAAGGGCCAAGACAGTCAATAATAAATGGTTTTCATTGTTACTTGCCTTGTAGTATCCTAAATCGTGTCGGTACGATTTGCGAAACTACAAGGTGGTAAGACTTAAGCAACTAGTCATGAATCAAAACAAATATGTGTAACATAACCGCAACTGTTTATCGTCACATATAAATTTCTTTAAAAATGAAAAAAAAAATGCTTATTGGCGTTGGTTATTATGTTTCAGTTTATAACTCATTTTTTATACTTCGTATACGTTTAACAAATGACATTCAAAAACTGAATCCACATGCGCACAAAATTATATAAACTGCAATAACAACGCCGAACGTGGTTCCACAATTATACGTTAATATTTTGAATGGCCGGGAACTAAGAAAACTCCTTGTCACAAGAGCGCCATGGTATTTATATTTCCTGAAATACAGAGGTATTATGATTTAAGATGCGGTATAAATTTTGCTACTTTCCCTTAATTACAATTTGGGTAAGACTGACGTTATATGCTGTTGGATTTAACCTTTAATTTTATTCGTAACATTTTCCATTTTAACATTTTCAAATTTGTCAGATTATTCCTAAAATTCAGTTCACATAAATAAGCGCGATTGTAAAATTACATGAATAGTTCATACCTTTGATAGAATACACGTCTCATAGCAGCATTGACAATAGTGCTAAGCCGTTAATGGATGTAGATGTAACCATGAGTTGTCAGATAGCTTATGACGTAGTTGAAGCTGGCTTTTTGGGTGTCCAATCACGACGCGGAGGCTATTTGAGGTTATGGGCGATTGTGTTGATGCATCTCTAAATAATAAAAACATCCGAGTGTATCGCAATCATCCGGTGTGTAACTATTAATAAAAATGCACGTCCACTGTAGTCATACTTTTTTTTTAAGTGTTTGCAATTGGTTTACAGCGTATTTTACAGCATTAAACCAGTTTTAAAAAAAATTATTACGTAGTTGTATTAGCGTTCATATTTACAAAAATTAGTACTACCGTAACTTATTTCAATATTTAGTACATAAGTTGTCAAGAGTGTTAGAAGTAGTACCTTTGTTAGTGTTATTTGACCAACCTGTTCTAGGGCAGTCTACATTAAATTTCTTAGTTATAGTATTTGACACTACTGTTTATAATCGGAAATTAAAATAAATCCTATTTTGATACTCGGTCTAAAATATTTTGATTTACTGTCCAAGTCCTGCATTCACGTGTTGTTTAAAGGAATTATGGGAATGTGAACAAATTTATAACATAATCGAAACCATGACTGTGAATTTACAAATTCGTTTTCTTCAGCGGTATTTTAGTCAAATATTTTTCAAAATTTAAAACATTAGTTTGTATAAGTTAAACAAATAAAAATAAACACAGTTATCAACCATGTGTGGGCAGCAAGTTGGAAAGAAAATTTCCCAATTTTTTTTTTGTTTTTTTTTTTTTTTTTTTTAAGCTTTTTGTAAAATGTTTTGAAAAATCTTTTTTTCTGACAATTTATGAATGGTTGCAGAACAGAATAGGATTTTAGGCGAGTCATAGGATGGCTAAACTTTGAATTACTTAGCGTTTCTTATGAAAGTGGAGCAGTAAAAAAGTGATGAGTAAATTGTTGGAATTTAATGTGCTGAGCTGGGTTACAAAATTAGAAATAATATTCACAAATTAGAAATTATTTGTAATATTGGAGACGAGGTGTGTAAGATTGGAGACGAGGAGCCTAAGATGGACGGCTTTTATGTAAAAGGAACCAAGCAAGGATCCAAACGAATTTTTTGACCAAGAATATAACAAACCTTTAAATTTTGCTTATGTAAATATAACTATGCACAATGTGCCCTGTGCTATCTTCTGCAAGGCACTGAACCAATCACCACACAATCAACTTAACTTTACAAGCAGTTTTCTCAATTTAAAGGCTATGTTGCTTGGTTCCTTTAATATAAAAGCAGTCAAGAATAGAGACGATGAACATACGATTAGAGACGAGGTGCTGCGTTTATAGGAGGTAATTATTATTGTATCTGTGTTAACGCAGAGTCTCAAGTTATTTGCATAGTGTTGCAGGTAACTAACGTAACTACGCAATGGAGCCGAGCTGGCCACCAGCAATCCGGGGTACATACTCTCTCGGCAAGTGTATTGGTCGAGGTGGGCAGGGATGCGTCTGGGAAGTACGCCACAAGGTAAGTCTGTCATTATTTGTATTTCCTGATACCTGGCCCTTTTTATTTATTCCCTGAATCTGTAACTGTGATTAGGCTTGTCCAGGATTTGAACACTTGGTGGCACAATGTACTTATAATATATTCAGTATTTATTAGAAAACCATTTGTTTGTGATAATTTTATCAATATGCGTATATTTATCTTCGTGCATTTCTAAAACTATTGTTGACATTATCAAAAACGATTTAATATTGAACCACGTAACATGAATATTATGTAGGTAATTGTTGGACAGTAGAAGACAAAATTTTTCTAGCTCAAAATGTATGTATATATATATATATATATATATATATATATATATATATATATATATATATATAATGGGTGTGTATGCATGTATGTGTGTGTGTATTATATATGTCTATCTCCAAGAACGGTTACATAATTCATTTTAATGTTTCGTAAAAAAATGCTTAGCATTTTGTTGAAACCAAAACGTTTTGCTTTGAACTGTATTAAATAGTGTCCAAGAATTTAGAATGCAAGGTTATTTATATTCAATAATTTTTAGTTTTAATAAGTTACAAACCTAAACACGTATTTTATTTGTCACAATAACCATGTTTTGAAAGAAAGTCATAAAATTTACAAGTAAACATGGATTTGAAGAGGTCAATAAGAGGGTGTAATTTTTTACACACGTTGACACACAAACTGTATGGAATTGACTGTTGTATCATGTGTACACACTGTCAAGAACAAGTCACATTTAATCGATAAAACTTATGGGTGATCCCGGTCAAGGGAGTTATTTTGACTACCACGTCTGGACAAAAATACTAAGACAACGTTTTAAGTGACTTGAGACAATAAACTTTATGTACGACAAAATCTATACTCTTTGGTTAGGATGCTTAGTAATAAAAATGGAAAGGCGAATACAAATTGAATGGAATAGTAACTGCTTCCCAAGTGCGCAATTTATTTCAAACACCCTACAGAATAATATCCATATTGTTTACACTGTTCATTTAGGCATCTTTAAATTACGTTATATCAACACTCCTTTAGTGATATTGCTGCCGAGTAATCGTATTATCTCACTACTGACAGTCGTAACATTCAGAATACACAAGTCTGATTATTTTTTCTTAGTTTCACTTAATTTCGCCCATTCATGCTTCAGAAAAGAAAACTGTTTGAATACTTTTTGAGCGAAGCACTAAGCACGAATTTCTCAAATTTACTATTTTTGTGTAGCTAAGCTTCGTAATACTAAACACTCTACTAAAATAGTTTTGTGTGTTTTTAGGTTACATATTAAACGTTTTATTAATATTCACTAGTAAGCGTTCTTAATATTTTTTTGTTCCAAGACATAGCAATTTTTCCTTGAAAATATATTTGTTTTGCGTTTATGTTTAAACTAAATCAGAAATAAGGGATTTTATGCGAGATTCGTAAAGTAGGCTACAATCATATGCTGAAAATTAATAGTTACTCCAATAGCAATTTTATATATATATATATATATGTTTCCGATATTTTGGTCTTACGTCTTATAATTAAAAAGACAGATGTATCAGCAATTAAGGTAAATATGTATTTCATAGTTGTATGGAGCTCTATTTCAAATGAAAACAAGTGTAACATATATAACTGATGTTCAATTGCAGCGTTAAACTGTAGTTCTGAAGTTTCGATAGCTATTTAATAACTGATATATAAGCTCCTAGGCGGAAATTAACAGACGTAAGCAACAAAAATTAGAAGTTAAAATTTGATGCATCTGTTTGTCTACATAATAAACAAGTGTGTACTTAATTCAGTTAAACAATCGCCAATGGTATTTATCAGGATACGTTACTGAGGGCGTACAAAATAAAACTATTTTGGTAATCTTACAATCGAGAATTTCTAGTTACAGAGATAAGTTTCAATTTATGAACGTCAGAACTACTTACTTTTCGAATTTTTACATACATTAACCTGATACACTACTTCCATTTAGCACGGGTGTTTTGAGCATACCGCTAATAATTTTGTTGATGTTGGTTATCGGTTTGGAGTACGTTTGAAATATTTTAAGGAATATTATTTAATACTTTTAATATTTTTCAAGCATTGCTCTAATATTGTGATCATCCATATTTGTAGCGGTCAAATGTTTAAAATTCACATTCCTTGCACATGAAATTACCCTTAGAACAGAAGCTTGCACACGTTATTTTGGAAAGCCAAATCTAACGGTTCCCTTCATACAAACTGGACAAATAGTCAACTTGTTAGTTTCAATTGTGGTCGGCATAAATTCTGCAAGCTGGTATTACTGAAATATGTCGTATATATATTACTGCACACATAATCTTACATATTAAAATTTATCACTGAAAGAAATGTTAATTTCATAAAAGCAAATATGAAATGCTAAAGTTATGCATTGAATAAGTTATATTTTTTACAAAAGTAGTAAATACCTAATGGTTCATAAAAAAATAAATAGTGTTTTGAAACGTTTGTTAATACACTGTACAACGCAATAACCAAATTTATGTAACATAGCCATATATGTGGGCTCGTGTTTGTATAAAATTTCCTTGCAGCTATTAAATTCCTATAATTCAATAAAAATAGTTCCCTTTTAATTTGTAGTGGGGTGCCGCGGTATGTTATATGCGTCGTTTTCAATGAAGTTTTTTTTTACAGCATATAAACATTTTTTTGTAGATGTATACTTTTTTCTGCTAGTGTTCTCATTAACGTTTAGCACTAGATAAAAGCGTTTTGTCGAACTGTTTTGTGCACAATAAATTGCTAAAATATCTTAATTTAAATTCACAACTGGAAGTTCAATTTCACGTAACTTTACAAGAATACATTAGCCATTGGTTTCCTGACTAAGTCCATCGGAGCGAAAAGGATAAAAAAAAGGTTCACGCACTCTCGTTCCCATATGTACAGGCTGTTCGGAAATTAGTGGTCGTAGATCCCATGGGTGGTAGACAATATGAAAAGAATCATCGTTTGTTGAACATTTGTACGGAAATAGCACCCTGCAAAAGCGTAGTGGAACAAAAGTGCGAAAATTTGAATAGCGCGCTCTCAGAGGCGCCAGTTAAATTGTTTAGAGTGTGAACGATAGCAGGCGAATTAAGGGCGTTGCCTACTAGGATCGAGAAGAGATGTACAGGTTTTTAAGAATCCTAATTTTATTCAGAAACTACTCCAGTTGATACGCAGTCAGACTACTGAAAAACGTTAACGGACGTTAATACGGGTCTATTTTATGCCACACTACTTCCGTTTCTAACAAGTATTTTTAGAGCGAAAACTACTGAAGTAGAACTTTTTACACCAATTTTATGTCAGAGTATTCAGATTTTCAGGGTCTCTGAATAAAATAGGCTTTGTAGAGCGAACCTTTACCTTTCGTAACGTACATTAAAAATAGAGTTGTCGCTAAAAGTCCCATAGTAAAAGCGGATCGACAGGAATTACGCGCAATAGTTGAGCGCTTGGCCCGTAGAAGTGACGTACTATTTGATGCGCTCTTTTTCACCCTTATATCTTAACCTCTTAAGAGACTCGTAACGCACATGTGGTGATGCCCTTAAAAACCAAACAGGACAAATACGGGTGACAGGTTTCTCGGCACGAGCGCAGTGTGTCAAACAAGGCACATGTGCAAAACACGCATTCGAAATTCCGCCCTCAAACCTTAAGGGCGCGGTCTACCGCAATTTTCACCACCATTTTTAAAATTTGTTATTTATACCAGATATTTTTTTTCTTATTTTAGACACAAAATGTGAATAAATTCGGCTCTTGTGAAATTTTTTTATCTCTTATAGTTTTCGCGTAATGGCTTGTTAGTCATATTTTTGCATGTTTCCGTTTTAACGACTACACTAAAACCAACTGATATACCAAACTCAAAAAAATCACAGTGGATAAAGACATTGCAGGCAACAATGACATGCTCATAAAATTAAAGAATAACAATTATTTGAATTTAATAAAATTGCTGAAACTGAAAAAAGACTTTAAAAGTTACAAAAATTAAAAAAAATGTTTATTCTTTAATTTTATGAGCATGTCAATGTGGCCTGCAATGTCTTTATCCACTATGATTTTTTTGAGTTCTGTATATCAGTTGGTTTCAGTGTAGTCGTTAAAACGGAAACATGCAAAATATGACTAACAAGCCATTACGCGAAAACTATGAGAGATAAAAAAATTTCATAAGAGCCAAATTAGACACATTTTGTGTCTAAAACAAGAAAAAAATCTGGTACAAATACAAAATAAAATGAGATGAAAATTGCGGTAGACCGCGCCTTTAACGCATGTTGCCTCGCGCTCTTTGAAACACTTGTGGTGCCTCACGCAGTTGTTCGCAAGCCGCCGAAATACGTTGTTGTACGTCCAGCTGCGTATCAACCAGCGTCACGTAGACTTGGCTCTTAATGTGTCCCCACAGAAAATAATAGAGAGGGTTTAGGTCTTGCGAACAAGAGAGTTAGGTGACCGGACCTCTCCCACCGTCTAGGAAAGGTGTTGGTCAGATGTTGTCGCACAGCACGTGTGTAGTGGGCTGGGGCACCGTCATGCAGAAACAAGAATGTTGAAGTTGATAGCTATTGGTATATCTAGCTGAGATAGACACGTGGCCCAATCTAACTGTTGTGAACAGTCTCTGCTCACACATTTCCTTCAAACAACCTCTAGTGTGCTGCGATGTGCGTTGCTGCAGATTCATGTCACTCCACACATTGCTGTTTCTGCTGTTAATTATGCCGCCATGTGTGAACACTGCTTCGTCCATGACGAGACTGTTTCGCTAGACTGAAGATTTTCAGTTGGTTGTGCGATAAACGATTGACAAAACTCAACTCGTTTTGGGAAGTCGGCCGGCTCCAACGCCAGTACTGGTTGGCGATGGCAATAATGCAACAGCTGTTCGTTTAAAACCTGCCACATGGGGTTGTGACTAACGCTCATGTTGTACGCTATGACACGAGTGCTGGTTGACGGGTGTTTGGCCACATGCTCCAGGACATGTTCCTCGAAACGTGGCCTTCTCACACTTCAACTGGCACCGACGTCAAACATTCGTGGAATCAGACTCCCAGTCTCACGTACACTCTGGTCAATACGTATGAACGACCTTCGGTCTGGTACATGTCTGTTAGGATAGCGCTCTTGGTTAATGTGGACTGCTTCAGCTGCATTTCCTCTTGCCTCTGTATACGAGTGGTTATCCGTCATGTCTGCGAATTTCCACTGTGGCATGCAGTTAATGTTTGCAAATCCGTTATTGCAACACAACTCTGATTCAACAGTCAACCGTCAATTCTGCACTAATCTTTTTTTCAAAACGAAGCACATCAACTAACTACAAGCAAACAACAACTGTGCTGTACAGCGGCCTTGGTACATATGTGCGGCCTCCCTCCGCCCTACACCACCACCTGATATTTGATAGCAGTGCAATGACGCACACTCTCGGCCTATAGACTGACGCTTCGGAGAGCGCTAATAACATTTGCGCATTTGTTTCTCCGTGCATCTTTGCCGCGTTATATTTCCGGACAAATAATCTCCAACAAATAATCTCCAACAAATAATGTTAACTTTTCACATTGTCTATCACTTAGAGCCAGTGATTTTTGGTGAAAAAAATTCATCAACATTTTGTTTCAATGCCTTATGTGAAACCTGTTTATCTGCTTCGTGGTCAGTGACTAGAAGTTTTTAACTTTCGGAGTCTCGGGGTCCTACCCGCAAATCACGGACGTGTGGTGTCGCGTAACATTGTTCTGGTTGGTGCAGTCAAATGAGCCACGCCTCTGCCCTATTATAGTCTGTCAATAACCACGTACCAGAGTTTCAGGTGTGCACGTAAGGCATTGAAACAAGTTGTTGCAGAATTCTTTTCATCAAAAATCACTGGCTCTACATCACACATGCGGTTTGCGACCATTCATTCCAGAACGTCCTCTATTTATATTGTATAAAATAAGCTATCTTGAACTTAGGTTAATAATTTTACTTCTGTCATTTATTAAATCTCAGTTATGAAACTAAACACGTGAAAAGGAATATTAATAAAGGTTTGAGTTGTTATCAAATACTATACCCTCGTAATTTGTATTGCTTATTTCCTTTTTCAGTCGTATTACGGATGAGTTGCGTTATATTACACGTTAAAGCCACTACTTTTACTGCTGTTGCACATTCAGTTAAACTGAGTATCAAACTCTTTAAGCATATCAAACCTTTAACGATAATGCTAATTATTTGTCATTGCAGTATAAATACAGACAAGGAATGACCTAACCCCAAATATTAGCATACAACAGGCTGCTTATATTCTCGCACAGGAAATACTTTTACTTACTTTTCTTTTAAGGGTTTGTGTGATTAACCGTGCAATTTTGCCTGTCTTTAAAATACATACTTTCCTTTTCAGTAGTTCTTTGCTGACTTACGTGAAAACTCTCAATGAAGTTGAGCATTTAAGTGTTCTAATTATGGTTACACTACGCAGTTTGTTCTTGTATGCAAGTGTAAGGTAAAACACCACTGCGATGTTTCTATACAACGTTTATATTTATCTGTAAACACATTATACATCCAAGTATGTACTGTTAATTTTTTTTTGTTCCAGGGAACCGGTGCTCGTTACGCTTTGAAGGTAGCGAAGTTCAACGGTAAATATGATGAAACAGTGTTTTTGAAGCGCCTGAACCATGTGAGTATTTCGTTTAACATATTGCTCTTTATGAAGGGTAGTATTTATACATTAAAGGTCTCGGTGAAAAACTCATCCAAAAATTAAATGGATGTATGCAATGACGAGTAAATGTTGCAGTTTTAAAATTTTGCTGTATTTAATTATGATACGTTTTCTGTAGCTTAGACACATTCGTTCGCAATGGATAAGGTAGTAAAATTTATTGCATAACTGAATGCAATACATTTTATAGGTCTCAGAATTATTGTGATCTGACATAAATTTAAGCTACAAATTTTGAAACCCTTTTTGACCACAACCTTATTTTTTTGTTGCTTGTAAATGACAACATTGAGGGTAACTTTAATTTACCTGAAGGAAACAAATGGCTTTGTTTCATTTGGATACATCTAATAGCGTTTCTATAAATGTGCTACACTTAATTAATTTTAAAAAAATTCAAACGTAATTGGGCATCGAAATCTGTTGTACCATACAAAATAATTCTTAAATCTAGACGCGAAGCATCATTTTATGTTAATATTTTTAGTAAAATATAAAAAAAATTGTGTCATACTTACCAGGAGCAAAACTGCATCACTTTAACATAAGGATTGAAAATACGTTAATATTGCAGAACAAAATCATTTAACATTCCTATGAGACATGGTAAAAAGTATAATTTTGCACAATGCTAATTTGACTGTCGGAGATATTTACAATTAAATGTACAACATATGTACTAAGGTATAGGATTTTAAGAGCATCATTTAATTATACCTTTTCTCAAACAGCTTCTCCACATATTTTTTTTATATATGACTCGTAATAAATAATTATGACATTTCTACAATTTATGTAATATATTATGTATACACAAGAAATTAGTAAAAACATCGTTGCAGGATAACACCAAATTCATGTAAATACTAGCTAAAACCTATGTCATTAAGTAATGCTCACGATTTTTAATCACAGTAATAAACAACGAGTTTTAAACAGTTATTTTTGCCACTTACGTTAGACTTTCCGAAATATAATAGGCATAATTCCTGTAACATATGGACATTGTAGTTTCAGTAATCATACAGATTATTTTTTCAGTAAATAATTTGATAATTGCAGTTTTACAGTGGTGCAGTCAATGTTTTGCATTTATATCAACGAACACAACATGAAAAGGATCTAAAGTATCATATTCGTTTACCTGTTTAGACTTCTTGAAAATTGTGTAAACATTTCAATAAGCTATGTAAGTATATGCTGCTTTTGTGCATTGTAATAAAACATTTACAATTATTTTACTTGTTAGGTGTTCTTTTGTTGCGCAATGTTAATGTATGTCGATTATCGTACAGTACTTTGAAGTGTTCCACAAGTTTTTTTTATTAATCTTCACTGTATTTTGACAGGCGATTTATTGCAAATAAAAAAATTATGGAAATGTTAAAGAATTATTATAATGTGAAGTCCTCTAGCAATTGAAATGTGTTCACAGCGACATGTGATAAACATGGAATACTACAGTCGAAATTCAAGCCGGATATTTTTGGTGCTGGAATACATGCAAGGAGGCTCGCTTCACGACAGGATCAGACGCTTGAAATATCTTCGAGAAAGTTATGCCAAATTCTTCATGCACCAGGTTGTTCAGGCCGTAGAATACTTGCATGGGAAAGGTATTTCTCACCGTGATTTGAAGGTATGTGGGTTAAGCCAAAGTTCAGGACCTATTCACATTAAATATGAATGTGCTATTAAGATAAGGTATAAATAATTTGCAGCATGATGTAAAAATAATCCAGCATTAAATTTGTCATAGTTTAATTGTGTTGTGCATTAGTAATGTAGCTCTACTTGTAAGGTATCAGTAAAACATGCGAAAATTTTACGTATATGAAATGTTTTGTAAAAATATTTTAGTTCTATGAATTCAATATTTATAACTGGACATAAGTCTAAAAGAACTGATACAAAGCCGGAAAATGTGTTGTAATAAAGCTTCACTGCCACAGTCTAGTGATGTAAGACATCGTCCAATTTCGTACTGTCGCAGATACACTTGAAAAATAAATGTGCTGAAACTATGCAGAAGCATAAATGAACATATAATTCTAAAATAAATACACGAATACCCTCAATATCCTGAGGCAACAAACATATATACATTAACAAATTCCGGCAGTCTTCGCACAAATTAAAATATTGTAAGGCATTTCACGAGTTGTAAAGATGTGACTGACACTGCAGGGCCGTGTTGGTTTGAAGAGGGGGGGAGGTAAGACGGGCATTTGCCCCGGGCCTAAGTTTTGAATTTTAAAAAAGGAATTGTTAATAATAGAAATGAACTTGCGTTTTATTATATGTGGCGCAACAATACGAAGCATTCATTCAGTTTTGTAAGAACAGCATTTTGGTAGCTTAACAATATGTTAGTTTTCACGCATATATATCTAATATTTCTGTGTGAACTGAATTAATTTTACTGTATTATTTGTAATTGTAACGTTTACATTAGTGATAACATGCCAAAACAAAGATAAAAATGCCATTATTAAATATTAACATTTCATCTAAAAAGGAACACACTGGAGAGGGGCTACCGAATTATGTTGCCCCTGGCCACGCATTCTCATAAAATGGCCATGAGTGACAGTATTGTTCATATGCAGCCACGAGCCCCCATGGAGTCGCTTAAACATTTGCAAGATACTAGTAATTTGAGTAGAGCCGCATCTCTTGCTGTCTTGATGGTATGAGTACATAGCATCCTCTTCGTTCAGCCCCAGTCCAGAGGATTTCCCACGTACACCATGGTCTGGTTATGTGTCCGGAGGGAATGGTATTGTGAGACATCTGTTGTCGGTGGCTGTTTTGGCAAATTGAGCTAAGAGTTTCTCTTCATGAATTTTGCATAACGAAGGAAGCTCAGAAATCGCCCATCTTCTCCATCACCAAAATGTGCTATCCTACATCTACAATATTCATAATGGCGTAATTTGGGTGTCGGATCTCCTCTGCAAACTCGCGCATGTGTATTTTTTTTTAAAAAGGGCGAATGTATTGTTCCCGACATCGTAAATGTTGGAGGTGGTGTCACATCAACTTGTGGCATGAAGAAACAGGGCATTCTCTGGAGAGTTGTGCTAGGATGGTGAAAATTAGTATAGAATGTTAGGTAAATTGGATTTCTGGAAATGGAAATTGTTGGCGATAGGTGATTTCTGGTCAACACATGCAAGTCTATTTTCTTATCAATCTTCACTACACCATTATGCGAAACAGTCAATTTTGCAATGGTGAAAATGTCTTCATATTCAGCTTATTTGCTACCAATGTTCAAAGCCTCCAGCTCAGTAACGAGAACAGTTATGAATAATTTTATGTTGTGCTCATTTTATTAGCACTTCTCTTTAAGAGTTAGTGGCTTTACCAAAAAATCACGTCGGTTGAGATATAAGTCCTACACCTCCTTGCCTCCCTCAGCGTTTCGCAGGGAGTGTTTGTCAGGGTAACTATCAAATACCACAACCTCAAAAGTACTAAAATGTTGGTGAATGTACTTGATAAAATTTGCAAAAATAATCACCAAAGGTAAAAATAACTTTCCAACGAACTTTTGGAGATTTCAACCATCAGTTACAGCCATTTGATATTTTGGGAGGTGGGAGACGTAGTAAGTGGTGGGAATGCCAAATAGAATGTTGATCTGGTGCCCTTGCGCATGCACTCCTCGTGGAACAGGGACATAGGAAATGGTGCAAGTTCGAGGGACAGAAACCAGAAACTCTTGCAGATAAGGGAAACTATGGTTTAATCCTTTGTATTTCAACACGTGCAAATAGCATCACTTAATTGCAGATTTAGTTAGCGCGTTGTTGGACTGCAGCAAGCGAGATCGGGGCATGGATGCACGGAGGCTTTAAGGCTGATCTCGCTCAGTCTCCACGTATATCCTCGCCTCTATGCCCAAGAGTTCAGCTGGCGTATTGCTTCTCCTTCAGGACTTCTCTTAGTCGTTCGCAGGACTATTCTGTTGTCTCACTGTCTATATTGCAACACAGCATAATACACGTACTTCCAAAGTCAAACGGGTAGGACGAGTCGCATGTAAGTTAAACTAAACTGAGTAAAAGCTAGCGAATTAAGACGCGTATCAAAACGAAACTGTTTGTTGTGCTGAAGTGGCAATATTTTTTAATCGTTTAGTTATCGTACAAATTAAAATAATAAGAAACAGTTTAAGTAGGTATTTATTTATTGCATGTCATGTATCTGCTGGTAACAAATATACGTTGACAGGGACTTAAAAGAAATGGACTACATAAAATTACGTGTGCGAATTTCACAATTCTTTAGATAGCGAAAACCTTCGATTCTTATCGGTAAGCAAGGAATACATTTAATAAAAGTATTTGGAACTACACTATTTTAGGGCGAACGAAAGTTCTACGTACCTAACCATTGTCAAGTACTGAAATGCAATGCAAATCTGGCTTTCATGAGTTCAGAGTGTAAACAAAAGCAATGAATCATACAGTTAAAACTAAATTGCACCGATTTGACATATGAGAATAATGATGTCTGGTGCTAATTAAGGACAGGAGTTATTGTCAGCGGGATTCGATATGCAAGCAGAATCTAGACTGTGCGGTAATTATGTAAAATGCATTGCATGTAAGTTTCATTTCAGCCTGGCAACGTTCTGCTGACATCGGACAGTCTCCACTGCTTGGCAAAGGTGTCGGACTTCGGCTTGTCTAAATACGACTACGAAGGATTGCGAAGTAATGCGGGAACTGAAAACTACATGGCACCAGAAATTGGAGACGTGTCTTTTTACACAAATAAGGCAGACATCTGGAGTCTTGGTGTAATACTTTCAGAATGGTAAGGATCAATCAAAACTATACAGTTGCATTTAACTAAATTGTTTTGCTTGTGAATTTTTCAGTTTAAGTTGAGTTTAACAGTGTTCTTAAGTCAATGCCAGAGCAATATCGAGTCAAAATTTAGCTTCACGTGTGACGGGAAAGAGCTTTAAAGGAAAATATAATGATTCAATACAGATATAATTTTTTAATATCAATATTTTATCTAACCATGTTTTTTTTTAGGTTAAAAAAATTGCAATTATTTAAAAGTTAATGTAAAATAAGCTAGTTTTACTTCTTCAGGGATTGAGAGATGACAAGGAACGGTAAAGCATTCGCTTAGCATTCGAAAGTCTTCAGGCTTAATTCCAATGCAGGCCATCGTGGTTTCTGTTTTCAGTAGTTTCGGAAATCGTTAAACAAAACCAGTGTGATTTATAACGGAAAGTTATCACTGTTTTCTCAGTTAGTTTATTGGAGCAACTAACTCCGTCACGGTTATCGCTGTCGACAAGACATCATTAAAATTTGTCGGTAAAATTTGGTTCGTGGTAATCGTCAGGTAATAAAAGCATCTTACATGATTGTAATTAGTTGTCAAGTTATAATTTAAATAATTTTGTAACTAGAAAAATTGTAATATTTTGTAGTATCTGCCGTCAAACAACCGTGAATGCATGAACAGAGACATGTTGATTGCATATAAAGTTCGATCTAAAAACATTACTTAAATTGTTAAATTTTTTCTTTGAATCATACTGTAGGTTCCATTACGTACCTTATAATTAGCAGGATGATTAAAGTGACTGCACGCATACTTTCAGATTTCATAGTGTCGTAGGATTGTAGTTCGTATGGGTTATAAAATTAACACACAGTAAACCTAACTGTGGTTAGCTATAGTGGGCATGTTTGTGTTCACAGCCTGTTGGGTTACGTACCAAAATGTCGAAGTCGTGTACCTTTCATACAAGGAGCCTCTGCCGAGTGCAAAGACTTGTTGCGACGACTTCTCAATAAAGTTCCCTCATCACGGCCAAATGCTGCGGCTACTTTGAGTCACCCCTGGTTCCAGGTAATATTGCGGCAATATTTTGGTGTTAATATGCAAACAGTGCACGGAAGAATTCCTTATTTTATAATAATATAATTCACTGCCCAACTGTTTAACGTTGCATAAAGAGTAAAGAGAGATTTTTAACAAATAAAAACATGTTCTTTTCGTATAGTTTTTGTACAAGACCGTGTCAAAGTTTTGTTTTTAATAGTTTTCTTGCTCTACCCAAAATAAGAGTATTAACAAATACAATTGAACTAATTTAGGATGAAAATTAATCTGTTTAGCTACAGAATGACACCTTTGTACGTTTACGTAAAAAATTTTGTAGTAAATAATATTGAAGAATGTACCTAATTTTTAGAGTACCTGTATATCTTCAACAAATAAATAATTACATGAAATAAGATGTCATTCTGTAGCTTATTGAATTTTCTTTCACTCGAAATTATTTCATTTGTAAACTTTGAATAGGTTACTTTAGATAAGTAGTGAAAATAGTAAAGTCACTACTTAAACATGCGCTAAAGTGAAAATTATGATACAAAAATATTTTTGTGCAGAACTTCCATGGATGAAAGAGTTAAATAGTGTAGAGTTCAGTGATAATATTACGCACTTTTCTGTGCAAAGCGCCCCTAATTACAAAGTAATCCCGATATTTTATAATTGCTCACCTGTACATTTTGCGTAAAATCAAATTTAAAAAATGCTATTTAAGGAAAACTATTAACATTTATATTTCACCTTCGTATGTTGAGACAAAAACTCTGCACTAAGCCACAATCGTCTGAAGCAAAATACAATGTTTCAATGTTTTGTTCGACACACATGTGTCTGTTGTATAATTCGGTGGTTATAAATTCTGAAATACAAAATTGAGATAACTTTTGTATATTTGGTGTTAGTATCATTTCCCAGTAATTATATTTCACCCAACCGAAGTAAATAGATAAGACAATGAAATATAATATGTTGATAACTTTAAATGTTTACTGTACTGGTAAATCATGTAAATAGTTTTCTACACCAAAATATGCGTAATAGTTGTGTTAATTAAAAGAAACTCGTGACGTTAACTGATTTCAAAGACTTGCATTAAGAAAGTCAACATATGCACGATATAGCATTTTCCCAAAACTCAGGAAATGTAAATGTAAAAACCTGACCACTTATAGGCCTACTACGTTCCAGCTATTTAAATGTATGTACGGAATATTTCGAAAGTTCGTTTTGAATTCTGATAGTGTAGTGTTCGGCAAAGGGGAGTTTAGACGACATTTTTTCCGCAAAATATTTTTAAACAGCCGTTACGTTTCTGATGATTTCATACATTTCCTTGAAAATTAGATTGGTCCATTTATTATTACGAATAATACTACTGATTTTGTTTGGTCCAGTGCTGTTCGACATAATTTATAAGATTCTTTGGCTATAATTAATAGTATCGATCGTAATTTAGAATAGTTCTTAAAGTACATTGAAAACAATTGCATACTTCTCGTATCGCTGATACGAAGAAGGTGGCTACAGTGTCATAAAATATCTGCACGATATTAGCCGGAAACTGATTGTGTAAACTGAATGTTTTAATTTAGCGACTGGTATGCACACTAATTGTTAACAAATGCTTTGGTTTTATATTTTATATTAAATAGATGTGAGAACTTTATTTCAACAAAATTAAAACACATTTGTAGTACTAATTGTATCTTATGAATTATATAAAATTTGTGCACATGATTACTAGCGGTCTTCTAGATTTTTGATAAATTTGGCTCATTTCGTATTCATATTTTTAAAACTGGCGTGTTTCTGATCGTTTTTCTTCTCGAACGAAAGAATATAGGAATCAGTTTTTCATAACTTAATCAGAATTGATGAACACAGTTCAGTTGTGACTATTGTATTTCTGTTAATGTCATTATCGTATATTTAAAATGGATTTAGTTCAAATACGCTTTCATTAAATGAGACATGAAAAGAACAAATTTAACGTAACTACTCATCATACTTGATACACATAGTAACTAGCTAGGTGACTTGGCTGTTAAATTGTTGTTTATGCTCTGTTCGTTTCTTGCTAGATAATGGCTCATACAATGGTAATCATATATATATATATATATATATATATATATATATATATATGCAAATATTTTTCAGAATTTTATCAGGCTCGGCACTATATTTCATAGTATGTGTGTTTCTTGTCTATCCCGTGTTTATATAATCTAAGTTGTGAAATGTTTTTGATAGGCTTAACAAAAGACCTCTGAATGACTACTTTCAAGACTTTCATTAGTCTTTATAGTGAAAACCGTTTTAAGTATTTTGTTTACGCTGTTTAACAAATTTTGCAATGGCTGGGTTTGAAAATTTTGAATAATTAATCAGAACTTCATCTTGCTCAGTACGCAGATAGTACCTTACAAAGCGACGTCAGTTGTATTTTGTACATATTGTTTGCCCTTATTAAAAGTTTGCTCTTAAGTTTCTTCTGTCCTTAGAACTTTTACATTATTCAATTCAATTTTGCTGTGCCATATACCAAGGTTTCCTTACACTCTGTTCAGTTTTTGCTAATGAAGGTAACGTGAATTTATATATTTTTTCGATCACGTTGTGTTTGGTTATATTTCCCTTCGGTTCGAAAATGTCAAATCATTACTATACAATTGTTTTGATAAGTATGTGTTAATAGCTGCATGGGTCAATATAAGACTACATAAATATCAATACACATTATCAACCAAATTTCATTAAAATATTCTAGGTCCAGGATGTTAGAACGTGACGCGAAAATTAATTTTTACATTCTGATTTAATGTATCTTGATGTAAGAGAACGATTTCCACACATGTTCAGGAAAGTAACAATATCAGTTCTCTTTATAATTTCTTGTTCGTTTTATAACGAATGCCGCACAAGTGACTGACGAAGGGCATCAGAATTAAAACTTAAAAAATCGCAAATTAATATAATAACTTGAAGTTAAAAATATTTAAGTTCACAAAACACGTTAAGTCCTTAGTAACTGCCCATAAATATTTTCTTAATTTTATCTGTGTTTTAAGGTGTCTAAACACACACATTTGTTTCAAATACGATTGAAATTAAAACGAGAGGAGTTAATGAAAAAATTTTGGACTTATTCGATTTATTAATTTTTCTGTATACGTAAAACTTCATTATTTAAACAAATGGCGAAGAGATTTATCATTAGTTTAAAATGACGAATTTTTTGGGTTGAATTTTTATAGTAAAATTTTTAGACTAATTAAAATTTAATTTTTGTTTGTAAATTATTGCACGCATTGAAACTTTAAATGTTAAACAATTTACAGATAGTACTTTTTCGTTAATTTTTCTGAAAATAGATTTTCTTTTAAATTTAATGTCATTTGTAACGCTCCATAATTAGGTACGTGGATTCATTTTCACTGCTTAAAATTTTACCATATAACAATTTCAGGAAAAAAAAATATAAGGCTAATATTTGAACAATAAATATTCGATTAGAATCCATATAGCTTTCATAGAGATTTGTCGCGTGTATGTAGACACAGAAAACTTGCTGGTGTGTTTGAGTTCCAATAACATAATGTTACTGACTGTCCTATGTTTGTGCAGGATTCCACGATACTAAGGAGTATCTCTTCAGTCAGCTCAGAAAGAAGCTCTTGCCATGGTATCTTCTGTAATTGCAGCTCCTACTTCATCAATAACTTCGTAAGAGGCACGTTTTAATAGCCACGTGTTCTGTGACGCTAATTATGTTTACCTGATACATGTGTGCTCTGACAATGTGTTTTTGAAAATATATTTAGTAAGAATTTATACAGAAGGAAACCATTACCTTAAATGAAATGTATATATGTACAATAAAGCTTAAAGAAGGGAATTTTAAACCCTGAATAGGTAGTATGATTGAAGTATGAGTGCAAATTTTTTTTATCTCCAATTGTTTTTGTAACATAGAAATTTTAAATCTTTCTTGTAAACGTGTTAATATTTAAGTGAAAATTAGTTATTAATAATTGTGCAGTTTTGTGATATATTTGTTATTTATGAAACTGTTTTATTTTACCAATAAACTTGCATTGCATTGTATGATTTTCTTGTTGAATCCCGTCAGTTAAAAACTTTGTGGTTGTAAAAAACAGCAAATTTTATCAAATACGAGTGGACTCTTTTATTGTTGCTTCCATTCGTACCCCGTTTTGTATGGTGTTTAGTGACAAATGTAAATATTTTCGCCTATGTTAAGAATTATATAATTTTTTCCATTTTGTATTTTAAGTCAATTAAATCGGACAAGTTATTGGAAAAACATAAATTTGCACTGAATACTTAACTAAAAATAAAATCAATGTGTGAAATTTTAGCTAGGAAGTAACCTTGAATAAAATTAACGAATCCCTTGTCAAAACTTTTTCAATTGGCACATCTATAAAAGTTTGTTCATTTTAAAATCTTGTTAACGATCAGAGCACTGGCATATTACCTATATGTGTAGATAAAATTACTTGGACGGATGTCAGTTGCTCAGTAAATTGCCACATGAATTTTATCACGTGTTCGTTGTGTTAAACCATAATTAATTTGTAACGCCAGACGAAAGTTTTCTTAGTTCAGTAAATTCTCGACACTTGACATTCAAATCGGATTTACACGTAACTGTGGAATCACGTACGCCTGACACAGCAACACAACAGAAGCAATGCGACTAAAAAATTGCCATTGTGAACACCAGTTCAGCTGCCACGCGACAAATTAAAAAAATCACGTGTAAATAGTTTATTTCCAAAACATTCTAACCTTTAATAACACGGCCACGTTTGTTTACAATATTTCAGTTTGTTTTTGTTTACCTGTGACATATTTTAAATACCCACTGACATTCCGAAATGTGGGAATTAAAGCAATTTAAATTTAGTTTGATAATATTATGGTTTACATACAATAACAGACGAAAATATATCTGACTTTATGTTTACTAAAAGTTACCCATTTCTTTTGGGTGCAAAACTAAACGGACTCAAAATCGACATAATTTCTATTCGGGATTCGCGTCAGTAATTTCTGTTGAGCAGACGTCACAGAAACCTCGGCGCTGATTAGCGTACATATTTTGTTTTTCTTGTCGCTTCTGTCGCGCCTATGTGACTCCACCATAGTTCACGAACATTGCGCGCAGACAGTGGTATAAGAAATTTTTTTTGGAGATTTTGGCGTACGCATACCGTACATACATTTGTTTACTACAGTTACAAATAATTTCAACGAATATTGCCCGTAATTAAAATGATAATGGATTTTAACGCATTTGCCTATGCTTTAAACGGTTACAATCGTCTAGAGCGATAATTGACTGAGGCAACGAACACCGTTGTACAAAAAAAACTGTTTCGCATACAGTCATAAACATTTCTGATTTAGTAACACTCTGAATATAAATATTTCAGCAGTTCTGAGAAGCAAAGTTTAATTGCTACTGCTTTTGCAAAACTCTTAAATATTCAGCTTATGATTTTAAAACATCACCTTGATCAATTTCTTGTAATTCTTATGATTTGTGCGTAAAATTGTCCTAAAGCAGTTATTTCGTCAAATATAACACCAACCTCATAATAGTATACAGGCCTCCTGGGTTTAGAACTGTCGGTAGTAAGACCAATATCTATGACTTAGCGAGTATGTGTGGTAAAATACTTGAAGTAAGTACTGTCGCATTGTTTCCTTAACACTATTTTGTTATCAGTTCTTCCATGTGTGGTTGACGTTTAGATGCGCTTCAAAAAACTGTTTTCATTGCGTTGGTTCGGCATAAATATTTGCTCCAGTTATATTTAGATTAAAACATTTAATTCTCTACTAATCGTTCACATTAGGCATACAATTTAATAACTAGTTACAACGTATATTTGGCCAACGGTTGGGAATATGTGGGATACGTTGGTCCATTCGTTGTTAGAACACAGTCACAAAATCTATTTTCCAACTAATATGCTAACATAAGTACTAAACCCTTTTATGTTATTCAACAGGACAGTACAACGTTTAAATCGAAAATAACTTGAGCATATAGTAACTAACTGGTTGATTTAACGTAGGCGAAAAGTCAGTAAACATACTTGTACATGTTTGGCAATTGTCTTAAAACTGATATGCAGCCACAAACGTGTTTTATTTGTAAAACAGGTGATTTTCATATTTACTCTTTCAGGCTATAATTAATTCAGCATTGAAATAAAATATTGGTATATTTCAACAGGTTTTTTGGCAACTCTTTGTTGAACATACCGTTCACCTATTGTAATAAATGTATTGGATCAATGACATTAAACTAACTAAATTTCAAAATCGAAAACAAATTAGAGAATGCGAAATATTCATCTTCTGCCAACTTTCCGTTAAACGAGAAAAACTTATTCACCACTACATTATAGATTGAATGGAAAACGTTTAGGTTAGAGGCTTTACTATAAGGACTTAAGGAAATAAAGTAGTACCTTAGACATAATTTCCTTAATGTGTACAAAGTTATATGCAATCAGTCGACTGAATATTTTTCTTCTTAATCTCTGAAGAGTTGAAGCCACGTTGAACCTTGACGAAACAATTTAAACATGTATTTTTTAAGTACTGTCAATTATAAGAATGGTATGTAACTTAAAAAAAAATCGAATGTCGTATAAGACAATTAGTTCTTGCTACAGTTTCTATGATCATAAACATAATGAATATCGTATAATTGAAAAAGGCAATAAATAGTACTATTCATAATACTGCCATTGTAGGAGCGTATAATGTCCTATAGTCTGAGGATTCACAGAATCGTAACTCAATCTATAACGCTTTATAGAAAGTACAACTTGGCTATCTCGGTTCATTTTCAGGACAACTGTGAAATGTATTATTTTTTAACCTAAAGCCTAGTATGCACCAATGATAACACTGCTAATAACACGTGTTTTAAACCAATTTATTAACAATGTTGTAAAAATGTTTGGAAATTATCATTCTATCAACATTGTTGCAAACTTTCTGTTTTTTACTTTAATATTTATAATGAAACGTTAACAACTTTCGTTACCGACATTTTGTACATAATATTTGCTAGTAACGAAAGTTACGAATTATGGAAATATGTTAATAACTTTGTTGCCAACACTAAACAGTATTTTCCCAACCCATTATAGGGCAGTCCTGATCAAAACATGTAACAAATTTTACTAGCAATGTTGCAGGCATTTTTTTTATCAACATTGATATTAACGTCCGTTCATCATTCTTACAACTGTTAGTAACATTGGTGTTTCCAGCAATATTAATAGAACATTGAACCCGGCCTTTTATTGACTGCGATTCATCTTATAAAACAGCTCCTTTATTAGGCATATAAATTTACGCAGCCTGTCACTCACTAATGATTAGATTCTTAAAGTATTAACTATGCGAATGACCAAACTGAAATTGCCGTTCCTTGCGAGGTACTTGTCGTCGCGTCCAGTGTCCGATAGAGACGTGGCCTCGACTGTATCAGTGCGGCAGTCGCAAATAACGCACTAATCCAAAGTTTCTCTTAAACTCGACAATATTTTAATTGCTACTATCGTTCCGTTTTAGGACGTCACTTTAGTAAGGTTCCCGCGGACTCCTGCCGCGATCAAACGTCTAAAAATTTAATTAACTGAAAATTGTAGCTGACCGTGCGAACCACCTTTCGAAGGGGTCAACGGGCAACTGCCGCGATCGAAACTTTCAAAATTTTAATCAACTGAAAAATGTTACTGACCGTGCGAACCACCTTTCGGAGGGGTCCACAGGCAACTGCCGCGATCCTGCTTCAACACTCCCTGACAACCACAAAACCCTCGCGATCTCCGCGTTTCTAAACTGACCAATCACCGACCTTCCCTGAAAAACAGGCCACGCCCCGTCTCGGCGACTGTCTCACGACACAGGCCCTCCGCCATTTATTCATTCAAAATTTTTGAAATTATTTACATAAATCTTACATTGCATAAAGACAAATAATTCCCACATACTACAATCGTTTCCTTTTAATTTTGACACTATTTGAATATTCTATACAATTACATTTATTTTCATTTTTGCCCCCAGCATGGCTTCGGCTCGTTCGCCGCCATTTTGGAAAGTTAGGGGTGGGAGAGAGAAGAAAAGAGCCTCGTTCCGAATTTTCTCGCTCTCTCTCAGAGTGATATAAAAGGGGAAGGGATTACACTGCTGGAGCATGGCTGGGCCACCAGCGAAGTTTCTTCGAACAAGCAAACTACCCTTCTTTCACTCATTTTGAGACTCCCTGGGGATGCGACAAGCCTCGGCGACACTTTTTTCTTGGCCCCTCGCAGAGCTCATATTTTTCCTGTCCTGTCTAGTGCTGACTTCACCTCGACCCTCTCTAGAGGCTTACCAACAACACACTTTTTCAGTTCAGTCTTTATGCTGCACATATATCTTCAGTACATATAATTGAAAAACATATTGAAATTTTGCCCATTACAACATTTTTCTATTAACATTCCTATAAAATAGTGTAAGCTTAGAATTGTTAGTTACATTTGGTAACTAACACTTTGTAATTTACATTGTTACTGTTATATTTTGGTGTAAATTGGTCTTTACCAATTTCGATTCATTTTATGATACTCTATTTCAATCATCCGAACACGCCTTATAATTTTTTTCCAATTAAATAGAAAACCGTAGGACCAGGAATGTAGCAATATACGTGTTTACAATCTAAGATGTACTTAAACTGTATAAAAATACCCTACTGTTATGATACAGCGCTAACACAAATAGGATATTGACGCATGTACACAAAATAGTAGAAAATATAACAAAGAAACGGAATTCTGTGTATCCTTTCCAAGAGGTGGCCAAGAAATGCATCGATAAGAAATTTCATTATTTTATAAAGTGTAACATACTTCCTATAGAGAGAAATATAAAAATTTTATATCTAAACATGTCAGTAAACTAAGATACTGTTCCTAATTAAATTACTTTATTCCAGCAGCCCATTGGTACCTGAGTACATACCCAAGATGCACATTCTTATATGTACATTATAGCAGTTAGTAATTAACTAACTGCATAAGCTACTAGGTGAACCGGAATGCGTTTAATGAACATTTATTCTTTGGGTAAACAATACTGACCCTTTACGCAGTTTCTTTCTCCTTCCCACATTTTTTTTTGCAGGAAAGTACTGTGGGTGCACTTGCAATTTAAAAGTTTTTTAAAATAACTTTTTTTGCCCTGTTTTGCTCTCCCCTCCTTTTCTTAACCGAAACCTTTAGGAAACATTTTGGCAAGAAAATTTCCTGGGCGCACGAATACGGCCTCTGGTTGGAACTTTGTTTTGTGAGATAACTTTATCATGGTTGTAACCAGAGATACCGGAATATGGCAAGAAATGAGTTTGTGCCATTGTATCATAGTGAAAAAAGCAAGACAAATCGTCAAATTTATGTGACGTCCTACTTATATCAGGTCAGTATTCAAGGCAGTGATAAGATGGTTCAACCAAACAAGCAAAGGGACGAGTAATTCGTTAACATAACATTCTTATTGATAACATTTTTAATTGCAGGATGGAAAAACGTTTTGTTCTAAAACTATTTGAATATGTTTTCCAGATGATTTGAAGGGGTTGGGTGGCTGTAGCCAGAGGAAGGCACTTTACATTGAAACTAGTTAAGGGGTTAAGTTGATAGTGAGGGTTACAGTTAAATGAATATGTTGATCTAATTACGATGGCTTCACTCTACATAGTTAAGTTTACAGAATACTACGAGTTTATAAAACATAATATAGATAGGAGGGGAGCGGCTGTTTAGTTAGTTAATTACATGATGTGCCTAGCCAGATGGTGAATGTGCTCGGCTATCGACGGACGGCGGCACGTCGTGGGTCTCGACTTAGGACCATCCTGGCGAGCTGGTGACGGCTGGAAGTCTTCAATATAACAGACCCTGATTCCCCTGATGCTTTGTATTATATTCCTATACTTCAGTACAGGTGCGGAGAATCGCTGAGGCCCTTGTCTTGTGCAACTACTGACCTGATTGCACTGTCGTCGTTAGTCCGTCCTACAGGCAATGCTCTTGGTAATCACAATTTGTAACGTAGAATGGGGAGTTTGTGTATATGCAAAACAATACCCTACACGTATTTAATGTTCATACATAGATATGTAAACTCAGATTAGAGGCTAACACAGTTATTTGTTATAAATCAAAAAGCGAATAATATGAACAACAACTGTTCGGTTGATTGCATACAATAGTACATGCTGAAAGTATTTATATAAGTTATAGATTATATTTTGTTTTGAATGTGTGTGTCAATACAATACACTCAAAAAAATTAATTGACAATTATATTTGTTCTTTTACAAGGATTTGTAAAAAAAAAAAAGCTCAAAGTTTTTATTTGTTAGGTCATTCGTTTGTAAATTTACGTAAATAAATATTGTAACACTACAAAGGGATCTCTTATATTTAAACCGACAGTCCGTTCCCTGATTAGTAGATAATAATCTTAATTGTAAAATGTCTTGTTTATAAAGTTACAACGATATTCTTTGTAAAAGGACATAGGACAAATGTGCAGTCTTCCAAAATCACAGTTTCGCCGAAACCACACAGAATTACAAAACGACGTATTCCGTAGAGTATGTATAAGCAATGTGATTTTTAATTATGAATGCATGTCTTAAAAATGAAATTATCACTGAACTAATTGTACATAGAATATTGTTAAATAAACAGATGTAAAAATGTTTTTGTTTTTAGAATTACTTCGTGTAATATGTACTAAAAATTTATATTATATGTGTTAGGTGTTACTACTAAAATATAATCAGTATTTAAATTCAAATTCATTACTTGTTGCAAATACAACCACAAAGCTATCCCTTGCGATTTTAAAAAAACTTATACTTTTAAAAAAATGCATACAACCTTTGTAGTATTAATTTTTTTTTTTAATCTGGTTATCTTCAGATTTACTTTGTGGAAGTAAAATAATTTTTTAAGTGTGTCCGGAATGAATTACAACTATTTACAATATACCCCCTACGATTGAGTGATAATGTTAGTAAACTACTGCTCACGTATGTACGATTCCTCATTTCAAAATCGTATGAATTTTTGTGACTTGTATGCATCGGATCTTACTCCCTCGTAACATTCAAGAATTCATAGCCCTCTATGTAACTGCTAATTCATTCTAGAAAGAAAGACGACGTTTCTTTAACTTATGGTAGTAGATAATGCATACAACACTATCATTATGACCCTGTATAACTAGTTGAACTATTTGCCCACAAAACGAAGGAATATAGGAAGATTAGTAAGATAACTGGAGGATAGTTTTAAAAAAATAGCTAGGTGTCCCACACTTCCACGAGGAAGCTACCAGTGCCATTCTGTCTTATTTTGTTTTATATGTTTACATACTTATGTGAAAAATATACAAATGTTCAGTAGAATTTTTCATGTAAAGCAAAATTTAAATATTTAATGACAAACGTATTTAAAATACTGATTTAGTGACGCATTTATTTAGTCTAAGTAAATGTAACTCTTTGTTACCTTCTAGGCGCATGATATTAAAATGCTTAGTTTAACTAAAATTGTTAGCAGTGCTTGTTTATTGGGATGAATACCGCAACAGTAATCGCAAGCAAGTCAGTTGTGAAGTATACAGAAAAATTATAATTGGACATTGTGTTCTTTTTACGTACTAGACTTGCAAATTACACTTCACTTCTCTCCATATTGGTGGTCTTATGAGAAGTCTTGTACAGCCAAAAGGTAGTTAGCTATATCATTGGAAGAATATACACATGTGTCTGCCATAACAGTCAAATAATTATACGACATCAAAAACTTATACCTTGTGTATACTGAGGAGTCCGTGAAGTTCACTTCATTATATCTTCCCATAGTTTCAAGGAAAGCCCTAAGCTCTGACTTTTTAAAGTAATTCGAATGATTACGGTCAAAAACCTAACAATTATTAGTATATGTCATTGTACATTTTGTCCTACATCATTTTCCTAATGCAGCCATCACGTGAAATCCATTCTACCATTTTGCAAGCCAACTGCTAAATACAGATTGACAGGACGAATAGCCAATCATGCCAGAGGCGACGAATCATACGTTACAAAGTGGCTGGTCACACATTCAAGAAGGGTCTTATTATGACACGTCGTTAAAGCATATGGGAGAATTTAAACTAATATAGCCCTCAATTTCAGTATGTGAAAGAATTAAAACTGGTTTCATATAAGTTGTTCATGGTTAGAAAGAAAAATATCGGGTCGTATACTTGCATACTTACGGGATATAAGAGATGTTCACGGTTCATTAGAAGAAATTTACCAAGTTTCAATACACGACGCAGAAATATGCCTCTATTCGCCATCTTTGAACATTGAAATAAAATATGATTCACATCTTGTAGACGTGTTCGAAATGGCGTATTTCGGAATTTAGGGTTTAGGAATTTAGGCTGTATGGCTTCGAACGTCAAATAACAGCGCTGCATGTGGCAGAATCGGAAACAAGAGGTTTTATGTAGTTTCGATGTTGTTTTGTTACCTCCCTCGTATCCAGGTTTACGAAAAGTCACTTCTTTGCCCGGGTAGAGTAAAATTTTAACTCGTTAAAAGTTTACAAACTGATACGTCTGAGGGACGAATGTTATTAAAAAAAAAAAAAAAAAACCTAGCTACTTTGCTCGCATTTAATTGTCATAAACTAACTAATTTGCTACGATATAGAAAATCTTGGTGACTAGCTATCTCTAACAGGTTAGTTTTTGTAAAAAATCCGTTGTAAATAAATAATACCTTTACCGTACAAAGATATTGTAAAAGAACTACTTTTTTTTAGTTTAGTTGTTCTATCTTTTCAACAAAAATATAGTTAAAAAAACTATACAAGTAATTTTTTATTATATTACAAAGTAGGAAAATTATTTTTAACATAAACGTGTATTATAATTGTTTATACATAAAAATACAACTGCGATGTTTTGTTCTTTTGTCATGTAATGCTTGTCGTAGATAGTTATTAGTTTCGGTTGAAATACGGGGCCATAATACTTGAATCAACAACAGCAGACGACTTTACGGACCTATTTGGGGATTTAGTGTGTTTCTCTACCTCAGTTAATTTCAACCCTAAATCCCCAAATTTTTAGGCCCTAAAATTGGACACGTGGTCGATTTAGGTACCTAAATGGCTGTCTGCTAGCGGACTCGAACACGGCTTGTGTCGCCAAGCTGCATTCACCTGCTGGAGAGTCACATAGCCGTAAACTACACATTTGTTTCTTGAAGCCGCCATGGTTTAAATGGACGCGAATCATCATAATGTATAAATTATTACATCTGCAGCATTTTGAATGCATGGTCGTTGCTGTAATACGGGTTGAACTTTCTTGTAAGGCCGGAAATTGTACACAGTAACTCACTCTTTGGACCAAAATAATTGAATTTCAGTTCGTAACCGCTTACAAAGCACATCGATCGTTGGCTCCAGCTTCGCTAACTCTCCCTCAGACCTTAATTTTTCTATCTTATCCACAATGCCATTGTTTGTTTACCCAAACGACCAGGCACCCACGTAAACCGAACACAATTATCTTCTAAAGTATGCAGGAGAACTTAAATTTCAAGGATAATACATGATGGGGAATATCGTCTGTGGACAAGTTACAATGTCAAGAGCCCTGTACAAACCCATACTTTATTGTTTCGCAAGTTAAGGCGCCCGCCTGCCTACCTTGTAGCCAGCGTTGCAGCGTGCTAGCAGAACGCTTTCATCTAAGAAACTACTAAACGTGTTGCTGATGTGTGCATTTACGAAAAGAACAAACACTTCAAACGACCTCGGAATAGTAGTTATAAAACATCAGAATAATTATATAGACCATTCCAGAGCACCTCAAAATGGCTAAAAACGGCTTTTTCAATCTATTATATCTAAACAACTACTGAAGAGATTCGTGTGAAACTACAATAGAGAAGTGTATTGGACTTTACTTAAAACTTTCCACCAATAAAAAGATGGGGTCACCACTGAAAGTGTCAGTCAGGCGAGTGTCCTGCGATACCACTGCACGTGGTTTAGGAGTCTTGCGGTAGAGGCGATACCGCGCCAGATGAGCCGGCCAACATCGCCTTTGGAGTCGTGCCTCACACACACTAACACACGGCCACCAGGCGGGCGCCTTAACAACACATTTTAAGGTCTGTCGTATAGCGTTTGCTTCACAATAATAAAACTTTGCCTCAAATGGTAGTGCCTATAGACCAGACATCTTCAGTTGCGGAATATGGTATGCACGACCGAGCATGACAGTCTTAGATCCCTCTGTATACATACTCAAATATCCTGGGGTACGCAGAATATGGTTCTGGAACAAATGTCACACTTCTCCAGTTGTAAGATTAATTTTTCGTCCAGAAAATTTGTCATATACCTTTCAGGTATAATGCAGAGCCCCGTAGACCACCCGATATTGTGTAATATGTTCCTCTTGCGGCAACTGAAGAGATTATTCATTGAGGCTACCGAAGATATGAACACCCAAGTCGTTGGCAATAGTTATAGAAGGACGAATTCGGAAAAATAACTCCTAATACAGTACTTGTGTCCAAGATATTGGGTGCTTATGTCCAGTCCGTGGATGTTGGTTTTAACTTGTAATGCCGGGATCGGAGAAGACCTTATAGCACCAAGGCACGTCCACAAGTAATAATTTTGAAGTCTATATACCGTTAAGAGGCGAGTTCAGCTCACTTTTGATAAATGTATATCCATAATCAAGTACCGTCTCCACATAGGACTTATTTAATAGTAGCAGTATGTCTGGGGCTCCTACCCTTGAAAGTGTATTAAAGGACCTTGATAATATTAGGCAGCATGCGTAGTTAGAATCTAGGATTTTAAATGTCGCTCACCATATCAGATGTGAGTCCAGCAAAATTCCTATGTAGCAATGAGATTCTGTAAACGTGATTATAAGGTTGTACACAGGAGACGGTGCGGTCGATGAGTTTCAGCACGAAGAACATGTTTTTATTCTTTTATAATCCCAGATAGCAAAATCAGCTTGATTCAAGATTGAGCAAAGCTTTCCATGACCAGTCTGTAAGCTTGCAGCAAGCTTGTCATGTGAATAAGTAAGCTTGAATAAATCTTAGATCAACCTAACTAGTCTCTACGCAACAAGCCTGCAGCAAGCTTGCCTCGTACAAGGCAGGATCAAATTTAAAAAATGGGCTTTACTCAAGATTGAATCCAACTAACCAATGTAATTGTAATGTCAAGACAAAATGAAGTCAATAGCAGGTTTGCCGCAAGATTACGTGCTATCTGGGATGATGTAACCACCTTATTCTACTCTATCCATTGATCCAAGTGTCTCAATGCATCATTAATAGGGTCTACAACATGGGAAAGCGTCTGTGCTTTGTGGAACAGGAAATTATCATCCGCATAGGCCAGAGAATGGACATAACCTTCTTCATGAAAAATTAAATCCGGTGTATACAACATAAAAAGTAAGGGACTGAGCACCCCACTTTGGGTTATACCAATATATACCTCTCTCACAGGGGTTAGACAATTACCCATCTTTATGTATAGCGTCCGTCTCATAATGCTGGATTTGATTAGCTGTAGTGAAAGATCAGGAAGCCCTAGCTTTTGAAGTTTATTTAATAAGGTAGTTAAATGTTAATCATAAAAGGCAGATTTCAAGTCCAAGAAACATTCAATTTAAGACACGATTTTGGATAAAAGCTTCCTTAGCCAAGCATATAATAACTTGAATAACATCTAACATATTTCGAAATTCTCTAATGCCAAACAGTTCCCGTCTTAGTATATAACTAAATTTCAATTAACATTTCATTTTGGACTTATGTTTCCGCTCAAAAGTTTTGGCCACACAAGACGTCATACTTCTAGGACGATAAGATGCTGAATGAGTAGTGTCTTTGTTAGGTTTTAGTATAGGAATTTTCAGCACATCGTGACACTGTTAGGGAACTTTCCCATCCTTACGAAAGCTGTTGAACAAATCTTAGAGATAAATATGTCCAACCCGAGGCATTTCCTGTAAATGAGTATAGGATATGCCATTTTTACCAGGAGATTATCTGGTGTCACACATCACTGGCCTGCTACCCGATTGCTTAGTTTTGTGTCGTGAGATGCTCTATGTTCCCAAACATTTGCCCATAACTAATGAGCCTGTTTTCCATACATGACATATGTCATATGCATTCGGGACATAGCCGGGTGCGACATAATAGTGTATAAGCTCAGAACATGTCAGAAATAGTGGACGCTGCCTTGTTCTGCATTGTCTTCTATGCTTTACACACACTCGGAAAATTAGTGTTTTTCGACACATCACGACAAAAGTTATTCCAAAGTTATTATTCACAGTTCCTGACTACGCGCTTGAACTTGGCTTGTGTCGCTAAAGAGAGCAAGAAATTTTCTCATGTGAGTAGTCAAGTTCCAAAAATCGTCTTGTCCACTTTCACTAAAACTGAGCATATCGCGAAAAACTGATTTGCGAGCCCATTTGTGATATGGCTAAAGCAGTTTTTCAAACTTTATCTGTTATTGAATAAGACGAGTTTTGTAAACTATCATCACGTCAACTTGAGCGCACATTTAAAAGCTACACAAAACTGTTCAGATTTCATTTTTCCTTGGTGTTGGACAAGACGAGTTTTGGAACTGGACTACTCAAGTACTAGATATTTTATACATAGCAAAAGCTTGCCGAAGTTCGACGTTTAAAGGGAATTGATCCCTACCACCTTGGATTTGTCTGTGTCTTCTTGGTAACTTTTGTTACAGTCGATGCATCAAAAATTTTGTCACGACAAGGCATAGACAAAAACATAATCGATTTTCTGTAATTGCTGGAACCATAATAGATTCATTATTTTGCAATGGGAAACAGCTAGAAAGGAAAAATTGCTTTATTTACGGGAGCGACTACAGAGGCGACAACATTAACAGAAACTATTCCATATGGATTCCAAAAAGTGAATGAAACAATAAACTATGCCTTGTCAGCGTGAAAAAAGTAAAACAATGTGTCTATTCCCTGATTTATAAGAAAAACCGTAAAGCCGATCTGACAGGGAATAATCCCCCTTAATTTAGCAAATTCATCACTCCACCATCTGCATTACGGTTGCTTGTAAAGAGAACATTCCTGTATAGCAGTTACAAGGACCATTTGACGTGCGGCACATCCCTGTTGGGTGTCCAAAGGGGCCGTTTTTTAATATAGTAACTTCTTCACAAGTTGCGTATCTTGTACAATCCATCCGATAGTAATTATAGTGAGTGTACCAGAGAGATGTGTTGTCATAGTCCAGCTCGCTACTTGCGACGGTTATACTGAGTATTTCGACTGGAAAATCGTCACTGCCCATGAGCTCTGGAAGGGTATACCAGGAAAATAATTTGGCAATGTCTGTCGAACAGAAAGTAGGGTATATAGTAAAGCTTCTTTTATCACAATACCCAACACATGTGAGGTCCCAATTGCTTAGAAGAGCTTAATTTGTTGTCTTAAGAAAGTCTGTCACCTGGCAGCCCGATGTAACAGTGTCTGGGTCACACCAAAGTTGGTGATGTGCATTAATATCACATACAACCAATACATGTGTGGTAGATGTGCCAAAAATGTCTATCCAGTTCTGTTGTTTTGGTGTTTACCCTGGAAGCACGTATTTTGAGTGTTCATTTAGTAAATTTTTTTGTGCATAACTTTTTGGGCTGCTACCTCAAGCCCAGGATAATTATGGTACACCATGAGCTCCATAGATAGTAAGGACTTATTGATGAGCACCGCAACCCCTTGCGTATTGGGACCACCATTGTGGTAAACTGTATACCCAGATTTGTTAAAATTCTGCAGCAACATGTACCACTAAGTTTCCTGTAATAGAATGATGTCAATGGTAAATTGTTGTGTATGCTTCTGCAGTACACCTCATTGCAACGACAGTGAAAAAAAAGTTCCGTTGTAGTATCCTTACGGCCCTATATTCTAAAATGGTTTAACTTTGTATGTTGCTTACTGACGTAACAATGCATTGTTTGTGGTATTGCCTCAGGTCAAACATAGGTCCATGTTTTTTTTTTTACATTTTATAATGCTGCTTTCAGTCCAATGGTGACAATCAGTGTGGTAACATCCGTAACTATTTCCAAACAGCTGATTGGAGTGCTTTAAAGACACCGTCAGGAGTAACCTTGTCACTGTGTGACATTACGTGCAACTGAGTATCGTCCGAATGAGGCGTTGAATGTGTGGAAGATCGCATCGGGGCGAAACTCATGGTAGTACATTTCAAGAGGTGATGAACGATGTACAGACATGTGTCCTATTGAGCCAGAGTTGGCCATGTGTGTACCACCAATTATGTGAGGTTGACGAAGTAGTCTTCTGTGACAACATACGTTTTTTCTGTGTCCCCGCTGTGTTCACATAATGCAGCCTAGGTCCTATGGGGTGTTTTTGTTCGGAAGAGTTGTGACCTGAGTCTGGTCTCTTTTCCGCCCTTGTTGTCTGTGAAGCAGACTAGACACTCGGAAATTCCTGATCATAACTATTACTAACATGGTGAGCATATTGGTAAGAACGGTGCGTTTCTCTACATAAATCATCATCGCTTGTTTTTTTTTTTTTTTTTTTTTGCCGCCCGGTAATAATGTTCATGTACAGCTATTGTAAAATTAACTTTTGCTTCTGTGGTCCAATGAGGGCGTGTAAATATATCTGAAACTAAGTGTTGCCCATAACTATTTGGACAGCGAGGTATAGCAACAAAACTGTTTAGAAGGTCATGATCATCACTATAAGCCACATCTCAGTTTATTACTGTGACAGTGTTTTCTGGTATGACCAAATCGAGAACAAAGCAGGACCAGCTGTGACTTAGGTTTTACTCAAAATACTGTACTATATACTCTCATAGTTTCTGATTACAACTGCCCTTTGAAGGTTAGGGAAACCAATTTATTTGACTGTTAAGTTTCCACGTCTTTCCATATTACCATCTTATGCAGTCGTTCAACTATAACCGATTTCTTCTTTCAAGAGCTCTAAAGGATTTCCATTTATTAGCCCCTGCTTCTGTATCAGAGAAATGGGTATACGCCCTTTTAGGTTAAATCTGCGCAGTATATGTCTTGTTACCGGGTCATTACCAGCTTGGTCCGTTCGCATGGATATTTTTTCTCTATTTTGCTCTGCCATATATATCTGTAAGACGCCTTGTGACGATGAGTGTAGCAATTAAGCAATAGAAACTGGATGCACGTTTCCCACATTATAATCACTGGACTCCATAAACACAATAAATCGGCCGAGGCTCGTCTGCGAGTAACGGTTAATGAACATTTGATCGTCACGCCTGGAATCGTTAATGTAATACGTTGTTTGATAACAAATAATGTGTGGTAGAAATTTGTTGTCGAGTGGTTGTTTGTGATGGTGGTATGTTAGCGTGTTTCTTAAACGGATCTGTCTCCATTTCTTTGCCATTGACCTCCATTTGTGGTGGCGGTGAGGTTGTACTCGCCACCTCGTTTACTTTATCCATATTTGTCCTTAATCTCTTCATGCTTGAAGTAGACACCAGTAAGTAGACGCAAGGTATTAGAGTAAATTGGATCTGCAGCTAATCACAAAGGAAGAGAACCTCTCACTCAAACTCACACGAACCAAATGACCTGCAAATTACAAAATACAAATTTTTACTTAGATCGATCGCAACATTTATATTGCAAATAACATAAGTTTGCGTTGCGCTATTTTCAAACAAATAAAAGTTGAGTGTTGATAACCTTTGGCCAAGATTTTTTGTAAACCGATTTTTAATAATTATCAAACTTAATAAATTAGCAGAATGAACCTGAAATACTGCAGGAGTTTATTAGCAGACGTGGACACAGTAAATATACCAAATCAGATGCCATATTTGACTTATTTAAATGTTGTCATAATCTTTGAAGATGCGATATTTTTTACACCTGATTATAAAAAAAAATTATTCAACTTGTATATAATAATGCATTCAGTTATTTAGTTTGTGGAAATTAAGAAACATTACTTGTTGATAAGTACTATTCACACAATTATTCAACGAAAAAAAATTGAAACATTAAATAATGTTATATTTGAACTGTTAACCATGTGCCGTAATTAACTGCGCAGTATCATCCTGAAATGTACAACAATAAACAGCTACATTGTTTATTTCAAATCTTTTATTATGCTTAGGTTTTTGAGAGTGTTTCACTTGGATGCACGTGTAATAGAGAGTGATGTTGACTAGGAAGAGATCGTGCTTGTGGGTGTTTAGAGCGCTATGACGACCACCACTAGTGTGTGTTTCTGAACGTAGCGTACGCGCGCATGACACTCGCGTAGAATTAACTAGTTGCAAAAGTTTAGCGTTGTTCCATTCGGCCTCTCTTTGTGACATTTCGTCTGTTTCGTGTTTCATTCACCGGGAACAAGATGGCGCTGGGTGTTCCATTCGTTCTGTCAAGCACTTGGTCGTGCCCCATATGCACTTAGGGTCGATTGCAGTCATATTGAGAAAAATCTAAGGCATATCTGAGTGAACTGTGAGAAAATTATATTGTATACACGAAAAGTGAGTGAAATCTAAGGAAAATCTGAGAATATCTTAAGGTGTCGTCCCCAGACCTTCCTTAAGATTTTCTCACGCTGCAAAGCAATCATGGCGGCCGTAATATGAGGTTAGAATGCCACATGGGGGAAATTATTATACTTATTTTGAATTTATTGGTAATATTTTAGACGCGGAATATAATCACGATGTAAATTGAAGACTGCACTGTCATCTACAACATAATTTATATTCGTTGTACATTTTTACATGACTGCGATGTTGTAATTTGTAGTGCACTTGTTTTCAAACAAAATGGTTACGATAACATTGTATAATCAAAATCGAATTATATTTTAGCATTTTCATTATGCATATTTTTAGCTTTACAGTATGCAAAACACTAAATATGAATTACCACATCACATTCGTGTAAGTTTTGTACTTAATAAGTGGAAAATAATATACATTTCTGTTACATTCGTAAATCTATGCATGAAGAGAAATAATTTTTCTCGTGAATATTGTGGTAACACTCCACCTCAAGTGAGATATCTCAGTTTCCTGACTGTGCAACGCCAGCAAAAATTAACAGATTTGACTCAATTTCGCCTTAGTTTTACCTTTACCTCAAGATATTCCACACTTGACTCAGCAATCGACCCTTACTTTCGATCAGGAGTGGTGAAGGGCAAATTGTTTGCTTGTGACTTTAGCAAACTCATACTATTTCTGCTATTAGCTATTTTGTTAAAACGACTGAAATGTTATAAACAGCAGCATTATTAGTTAGTAACTTACAGTAAACACTTGCATTGAATTAAAACTGTCCAATTTCGTTAATTTTGAATAGCAAACAAAAAAAATTTCAGATTGGGTCGTAATAATTCCAAACTTTACCTATAACCTATGCTTGCATTAAATGAATATGCTATATATATAATCAAAAATGTAATTACGTAAATGAAATATATATATATATATATATATATATATATATATATATATACACACACACATATGTGTGTATGTGTGAGAGGTCGAATGGTAAATAAATGTTCATAGGTGATGACAATTTTTTTAATTTACGTATATAAATATTTTTAATGCCAAAAATATTACTTAATTTATTGCCCTACGTAACTATTCATTGAACATAATTATTTATCTACAAATATTGAAATATTTTAAAAAATGTGATGCTTAGTCATGTAATAACCACAAACCATAGAAGTTATCAAGATGGCGTACGCAAAAGAGCACGAGAGAGCGAAAGTGAGTATGCAATTTTGTTCTCTCGCTCTTTCATAATCTCGACGAACAATTGAGACAAGCAGAGAGTGCTATCTCTGGCGTACTTGTGACGTATTGGCGACAAAGAGAGCACGAAAGACCACTCTTTGGCTTAACGCCGGGTCTCAAATAAAGCGTATGTATACTCTCACTCCACACTCTCATCTCTCACCCACTCTGGTTCACTCTTCAATCAAATTGAGACAGCCACCCTCAGATACACCCTCGAAGCTCTGCAACCTAGCGTGAGAAAAGGATAGTTGGAAAAATAAATAACTGCAGAAAACACATGGTAAGTGTTCTCCAGTTCCAGCATGAAAACAAAGATATTTCCCCGCAGAGTGGGCTAAAGGGTGAATCGTCGCTCACTCTAGCTCACTCTGCCTTGCGCACGCTCTCCCTCGAATTTGGGACAGCGGAAAGTACACTGTGTAATGTCAAGAGGGTGCGAGAGTGCTCTATGGGCTTTTTGATACACAGTATGCCTCCTTCCGCTGTAATATTAAGTATTGGTTTCGTTTAAATAAGTTTGCATGAGCTTAATTTAGCATAAATTAGTTTCAATTGGATTAAATTGAAATCAAAATGTTATGCTCAGATTGTAAGGTCGGTTTTTGTTTGTTAATACGAGGCGCTGCTGCGCGTCGCTGTAATTACCTGTATCTGCGCAGAACAGTTGAAACGTAGTATTTCTACCGTTAGACTCTTGCACTGCTTGCAACTTATATGCCTTGTCATTCTGCGAGGAGAGACGGGGCAGTCAACAGCACAAGGTAACTTGCCAGCTGTATGTCTTCCTGCATTTACCTAGGCTTCAAATTACGAGTTGTGTGTTAACGTTGTATTACTAGGAGCAAACAAAAACTTAACTGTCTGAACATAAGATTTTAGTTCTGCATTCTCGTAGAACGAGATAGTTATTTTAGTCTGTCAAAAGTAAAATCTGTAAACGTTACTGAACTAAAGTTCGAATTTTAATTCGACATTTGTTAAATAATTAAGTTATCGGAATATTACCGATAAACCTGGATATAATGTATAATAAAACGATATGTATAGAACATAGGTAATAACTTCATGTTCTAGCGTTATCACATAAAATTAAAAGTTTTAATTAGTTACCAGTACGTTAACATTAAAATTGTTCAATTCAATTTACGTTCGGTAAAATCAACGTAAGAGTATGGTTTATAAAATTACAAAGTTCTCGTTGTGAGAAAGAAATGTGTGTTTGCACATATGCCAAGTTAAAAAAAATATATTTTAAGCTATGCAGATCGTTTAAGGTTTTACTATGTGCGCCTTGAAATGCTTTAAAATTTCGATTATTCTGAAGCATTTGCGCGTCTAGAAACTTTTGATATCAACTTGGTAATGTCTTGTTCTGTAAATAACTGTTACCTGCATACGAGTTCTAAATTTCTTAAACAATGGCAGTATTTTAACCACGGAAAAAAAACTTGACGGTTTACTATTTGGTGCAGATCGCTTTAGGTAAAATAATGAAAGAACTGTTACTGGGGCGAATTTTTATTTTTAAAGAACTATTTGTTCTAAAATGTTGGCGTAGAATCGTTCATTTTGCCAACGCACACTTTGATAAAAAACGTAAAATAACTACTGAAATTAAAAATTCTTTTTGCTATACTGTTCTTTGGTTTTGCTCTTAAAATTATTTTTTTCAGCTGTGAAATACCAGTTTGCTCAAAATACATTGTTTAACCAGCATAAAGCGTTGGAAATCGAATCAGATATATTTTAAGGCTTTTTTTATTACTGCCAAGCCAGATTTTGAGATTTCATTTGCCCTGAAGTAATCTCTGTAAAAAAAAATTACAATAATTGCCAAGTATTCACGTTAGATTTAAAGGAGCCCAAGAATTGAAGACAATGTGTTTCTCGTCAAGGCAATCGCCTGGTGGGAAACTTAAGCCTTTTCCAAATACTTACCAAACTCCTATAGATCAGGACTCACTTTCGGGTATATTAGTTTGAAACATTTTCCCGGTTGTGAAGTTTATGGTTTACTGGAACGTGGTGAAGCTCATTTCATAGGGAACGAATTTTGTGGATACTCGAACCAGAGATTTCTTTAAGATCGAGCGAAGGAAGAATACGTATTCGTCTTTGTTATCCTGGAGGAAAATGTTGAATGGTTAAACATAGTTAATTACATATCGTTCAGAAAAGAATACATATGTGCACACGCGCTGCGAAACAAAAGCCTGATTCTGGATTTATTTTACACAGGTGATTACAACTAGCCTTGATTTTGCTCTGAAATTATACTAGTCTAGTATGCAGATAGGGATATGTTTACTATGTTATGAACCAATAATACTTTGTTTATGAATGAGCGTACGGTCTATAGTAATTCAGCCAACTTTGGTCACAGTTCAGAAATAGCAAAACGTTTTTTTCGTAGGCAGAACACATTTACAATAAAAATGACAACATACTGGATATATATTAGTGCGACGGACAAGATGCAAAATGCCCGTCGCGAATAAAAAATTCTGTCAAATACCGTTGTGACGTCAGCTTGACTAAAATTACGGACGCGAAGTGAATTACGAATAAAATGTAATTCTATTTTATTTGCATCGAAGAGTGAAGTTGAAAGAACGGAATATTTGTACCTAAATGTTGATGAAACCGATGAGTTAGTACAAAATTGCATTGAATTTACGATAGATACTTGTTATATGAAAACCTTAAACGTTTTATGTAAATGTGAAATTTTTTCACATTTGGGAATTCTAGTTGTTAAACGTATTCCACAAATAATCGGAAATTTATTGAAATACTGTTAACATCGTCTGTCGTGCTATAATTGTATGTAGTCGCAAGGAACTATATTAATTAATTTTTGTTTTAATTTTTGTCGCGCGGAAGACGAACTAAGTGTTCGCAATAACGCTAATATTTAGCGTCGCATCCGTCGCGCTATTACAAATACAGCATCAGACAACTTTGCTTGGAAAGTTTCTGCAGCGATCCTGTGGATTTCCGAGTACATTGCCTGTAAAATACTGTACAAAAATTAATACCTAGCTTATAAAAACCTTGACAAGGGTATATAAGAGTACAACAGCGATTGTAGTACTCGGAAAGCAATGAAGGGTGAGAAATAAAAGTTGGTGTATTACATATTGTTGGCTGTAAATGCTTTGCATAATTCTTTGTTCGGTAGAAATCATTACCTTGGTTAACTATCTTACTGAAATATATGAAATAGCCAACAACGTGGTACGTAATTTAGATAAGAACAAATAACAGAAAAATTGGTGTAGCGTAATACTATGTGCATAATATGTCAATAAAAATTCACGCGCTTTCACAGTTAAGCATATGAATGTGGCATAGATATGAGATTGTGTAGTACCAGTTTTATGTAAGATTGTAGGAACTTAGTCTGGTACCAAAGTAACTTAAAAATCGTAAACATTCTATTTGCTATTTTACACTTAAAAAATATAAGAACTTTATTATCTGAAGGCAATAGTTGACAGCAGAATTCCAAGCAGGGGCGTGGTTTTTGTCTTGAGGTTTAAAGATCCTACACAATACGGTTTACAGTGGCATGCAGATCAAACGAGTCATGCTGCACCGACACGCAAAATGTTTCGTATAACGGGCACGAGAGTCACTAGAGGATCTGATTGAATTTAGAAATAGCATGAAGTTAAGAAACACGGGTTTAATATATCGCCACGAATTTCTTCATTTTGGATGTAGAAGCTTTGAAGATTTTCGTTTGCAACTGTGATGTTCATAATAGTGGTAATTGTATTTAAACTGCTGGTGCACCTGCAAACTGGTACTGGTGACATAAATGCGAAATACAAGCTAGTTCAGCATTCATACGAAAGACGTCCACAATTACGACACGTCGTTGTAAACAAATCATTATAATGCATTTGAAAGACAAACATTTGAAGGAAACTCCTCATTAAGGGGTGAGGACTGAAGTTTGGCAATGCTTGTCCATTGCTACCTTTACACTCGGGCCGGGTGGTTAGGTCATGCTCTTGCTTTCACTCCTTTTGCGATAGATAATTTTATTGTTCAACAAAAGTAGATATAAAAAATTTGGCAGTTTATTTCATGGTTTTCGCCGTGAGCAATTTTTTTAAACAAAAAAATTTAAAGATTTCCATTAAAAACAAAATTAAACAAAATTTCGTTATTTCATGATTAAACATTTTTACTGCCCTGAAAAAATCGGATAACATAGAGAAGGCTGTCTGAAACAAAACTGGCTTACATATTTCACAAATATACTGTTTAGACGTCAAAATACACTCATCGCGAAAGGAAGTATAAAAAAGAGCATGGATTAAAAAACTAAACGGTTAAACTAGGCTCCACACCTCCGTAACAACACGCGCACAGCAAACACTCTTAACAATATTTACACTTTCTGTATATATAAATGAATGCGTAAGACAATTTGCTTAATAGGCCACTTATGACAAAGTAGGTTAACGTATTTAACTACATTCTGTAACTTTCCTGGTAATCTTTACGATACCTACTTTTAAAACCTAGAGATACCCAACATTTCAATTTGCTGAAATTCTTGGTGCAAAATATTTATAAAATGTACCTAAATATTTTGACTATTTTTAGGTAGACTTTATTTATAAAAAAAATAGTGGCATGTTCATATAATTAATTATCTTAGTTTAGTTTTTTAAGGTTCTGTTTTACAAATATTTTAAGCCGTGAAAGTAATATGTTTCGCGTTTCAGTTGAGGGATGAATAAGTTTTAATTTACACGGTATTATAAATTAGTCTGGAAAAAATAAAATATTTGTAAATATTGGCTGTTACCATTAATTATTTTCAGTTAGTTGCTCATTTTACTGTTTATTAATATTTCGTGTAAGCTATTACAGAAAAGAAATCATAAATTACTGTACCGGGTTTATCACCTATTAGTCGTAAAATGCATTTGCGCTCCTTAGTTGGTACTTGAAAAGTCTTTCATATTATTGAGGTACTTGTCGCTACGTACTGTAGTCAAGCTCCTTAATCAATTTCCAAAACAAAACTATCTACACGATTTGACTCGCAAAAACCGACAAAATGGCGTTTCGCCACTTATCGGGACGTCAAATGACGAAGCAGGCAACACGTTTTCTTGGGCAGACGTTGCCTTAACTTTGCAGCAAACAGAATGTCAATACACGCAAACCACCGTAAATTCCCCCGACAACTCATAGGCGATACACCCCTCGTACCACACAAAAGCATGTCTGTTGATAGCGTAACTTCATCAGACTTATGCTGGGCTACATGACATAGCAATGCTGACAAGTGTACTACGGAAGTCTTCAAATCATCAGATATCCGCACTCGCGTACTAATTCAGAAGTGACGTCAGTTTCACAACTCAGTGTGTGCGTGCGTGTAGTGTGTGTTAGTGAATATGGACTATACAAAATGTGTGTGTCACATGGATTGTTCAGTTTTCACATTTCATGTGCAGTAAACCGTAAAAAGTAATTGTATATTTACGAGGAAAATCTTGTAAACTAACATCAGAACATTGTCACGTAATAAGTCAGATGTCGGAAACCTTATTAAAGTGGTTAAAAATATTGTAAATAACTCGAGTAACTGGTAAAATAAATGTTAATGACAAAATATTTCCATTTGAAACAAAATAAACCTAAGGGATCCATCACATTTTACTAAATATTTCATACTTAAAAAAATGGTTGTGAAATGAACTAGATGTTAGCTGTAAAAGTAAAAAAAATTGTTTTTACATTTACAGAAATGTTTGTAAGCATTCAAATAAAGTTGTAAAAGCTCACCTTTTTTTTTCTAAATTTTACGAAAATTTTTTGTAATGTAACAAAAAACCTTAACGTGAAAGTACAATTTTACTGTGTATATTTTCAGGTATTGCAAATGATGGTGATACTTGATAACATTACACTGGATGCACGATACTAGCGATTCCAATGTGGACAGTAGAGATAGTGATAAAGTTTAGTGTTCAGAAAAACACCCGTGGAAAACCTAAATTTTACAGAGAAAAATAAGGAATGTAGTCTGGGGGATTTGAATTTGAATTAATTTTGCTAATAAAGATTTAATTACACTGGGTATAACCTGGCTACAGTGGGTTTTCAACAAAGGAAAGCATGTACAGCTGCTTAAAATATATATTATTTTTTTTGTGTTTTGTTTTCAACAGCTTTAATTTTACGTTATCATTTTTGATATTTGCAAAATTTTAGAATTTCTTTTTTTTTTTTAATTTTGTGTTTTAATGCGTGTTACTATGTAATAACTACGGCAAGCACCCGGAATCCGTATAAGGAAAAGATTTTTTTCCCAATAAACTCTGAAAAGTAGAATTTTTGTTTAAACGGACATATCTTATACACTGGTCGAATTTTCTAACCTTCCTTATTGTCCAGAAATGGTAACTTATAAAACCCGCGTAAGTACTTTTATAAATATAGGTATTTAAAATGGTTCGTGCAAGCCACCCGCTATTTTATCGCAACAAAAACGTAATTCATCATCTAATAATCCGTATCCTTCGATCCGGTAGTAACTTTAACATTAAATAGGAAAAAAAAAAAACTGGAAAACATGTGTAATAGTTATTGGTATTGTAAGAACTGATAAAGTACGTAAGGCACAAAGTAGCACCTTACGTAAAATAACTTCAAAACGTTCTAAAAAAATTTTCCAATTTCAATTACTGTGAATAAACAAAAATAGAAAAATTCAGGTTATTTACAAGCAATTTTGGTCTGTTTGAGCAGATGAACAAACTTACTTTTAACGGTGCTTTAAAACAGCGTATTCCGAAAATTTTGTATTAACACTTAGCTTTTACATAGCTGAATAATGTCTACAGGGACGTAAACGTCTGGCAACTCCGCAAATGTATCTGCTGTCAACGTCTTGCCGTAATCCCGCCGCGCCATCCTTGCTAAGGATCCGCATTCTCTGCATACTTTCTTCATTTATCAGCTGTATGTCATAGCAGCGAATGTTAAAGTTAGTGAGAAATTATTTTAGAAAATGTCATTTTCATTCAAATTAAGTGTGTAGTATTGATATAGACGCCCGAAATTATAAGCAGGAAGGATGATACCTAAAATAACTTGATAAACTGGTAAGACTGAAATCACATTTTAGGAACTACAGAAAAAATTCTTCAGTTGCTGTTCAAAACCCACACTTTCTAGGATAGTTTTATACGGTTTTATTTTATTTAGACCTCCATGTAATTGAGCGTAAATTGACACATTTGGATATCACTTTTTAGTACACCTACTATTCAAATAAGCCACGTAAGCTCCATATTCTTGTCGATTCTAAGTTTCTGTATCGTTGAATGTGCGACAGGATGTCACAAAATGCGTTACGTCAGTCATTTTTATGAAGACATAAATTAGTTTATCAGCTTTATCGCGAAGGGAATATTTCGTTAAAGTAAGCTGCAAACAAACATCGCCTTATTTAATAGTAAATGTGTATGATTTTATAAAAAAAAATTTTGCTATCTCGTGTTACAGGCAGTTCTGTGTAAATAGTGCCTCTTAGCTTAAACTTAATGTTTTTTTTTTTTGCAGAACAGGACAAGTAAATAATTATTAAAATTTGGAACATTGTTCCATTATTCGTGCATTACAGTACGTACACACTTTTCTTACTCTGTGTTTAACGGAAAGAAAACTGTAAAACAGACAAACAGACAAACGGTACTAACATAATATTCAGCTGTGCTGGTGTGTAAAATAACTAAGCAGTTGCACATATAAGATCCAACTTAATTTGTGTTTGAATGTATTTCACGTTGTGCAAAGCCTCAAGATAACCACACAGTGTTACAGGTGACTTTGTTAGGAAGCAATGGATGCTAGCTGGCCGCAATACATCAAGGGTACATACTCACTCGGCAAGTGTATCGGTAGAGGTGGCCAGGGCTGCGTCTACGAGGTACGTAACAAGGTAAGTCTACTGTGAAGATCTTGCCATTGATATACCACTATTATTAACATTTTGAAGCTTTCCCTAAACGTTTTACTGCAGTAAGTCTGGTACATAAATTGTGTGCTCGAACACCTAGTAGTACCATGAACTAATATATTTCAGTGTTTGTGTTAACTATTAGTTGACGTCTGGGATACATTAAAAATATTCTAACACTTAGTTTCACGTATTTTAGTACAATTGTTCAATAATAACTATTCATATTTATTTCGATTAAATATTTCAACCCCAACACAACAGGTAAAATGAAGATAACAGTTTTTATGACCAAGATGATACATATTTTACAATTTATAATTTTGTATACATTATGCAGCGGTTATTTTGAAGTACCTGCATATTATTTTTAAACATTTCCAAGGTATAAAAGGTCCATTTTTAAGATCCGAAAAAATTCCTCAAAGATGGTGAAACTTTTCGAACTAAATAATTTAATTTATCATCTTAAATGCTGAAGTGAGAATGTCAATAATATTCATTTAAAATTAGTTTCATGGAACTTTATTTCCTAAACACATGTAAGATAATGTATTAGTATTATCTTGCATGTGTTTAGGAAATAAAGTGGAAAACTTGTATAGAAATATATTATGTAGGAATTTTTACTTATCAAATTTAAGAGTAATCAAAATACAGAAAACGAACACATTAATGTAAAGAATTTATAATTATGATTTGTGGACAGTACTTAACCGTACACGTATAAAATAGCAGATATAAAACATAACTTTTTAAAGATCGCTGGACATTGATACCAGAAGAAATAAGAAAATATTTCAGTTACTTGCGAACTTTGTAAATCTATTTTCCATAATGGTTAATACAATTTTAACAAACGTAAATCCACAAAATTTATTGAATTAGACATTCCAAATATAGCTACGTTATTCCAACTTCCTTAAATATTCTTTAATATAGCGTAATTTGTAAATAAAATAAATATTGATTACTTTTATGGCAATAATAAAATACCGTAAGGTTTGTATTAAAATGGATGGATAGTTAAAATACACTATAATTTTATAGATGGTTTTCAAAATTTTTATATTTTGCGTTATGGCGAATGCAAGATAGCAAGTTTGTACTACCTCGAATTCACATACTAAAACACGTTGACCCTCGCCGCACATAGTTCCATGCTTCAGTACATTCCACTTACTGCACTCTGAACCATTGTTTGCCGACAACACTGTATTCTCTACCCCAATTCCTTTCGCATCGCCGATATGCGAAAGGTTCTGTTGCTATTCCAATACAAAACATTTCGTTTGTTTACAAATAAGTTGTGTTAACAACTAATGTTGAATAAGGTAGTGAGACGGTTTAGAATAACAATACGTTTTAAACGAATTATAGTTCTGTTAAATTACGACGAAAAAATAAACGGGTATTGTGTTAACGAACATAAGTAACATTTTCCGACTGTGATTGGTTAAAACGTCGTATGAAAAGTAACTCTGTGAAAGTAAGGTTGGTTAAAGTTTTCGTTCAGTAAATTGAACGAAGGTTCAAATTGGTTGGGAGCAGTTGTTGGTGCACGAGTCTGATCTACAATACAGGAAACGGTAGTATTTCTTGTGAATAATACAACTCGATCACAATCTAGAAATACAGAAAGTGGAAAACTAAATCCCATTCGCCGTTTTTCAGTTTTCTATACAAAGAGTAAATTTCAGTTTTTCTGTGCCCCGCCCGAAAACAATCTTATCCCCATTGATCCCCGAAAGTGTTTTTGTAGTAAATGGGAATGATGGAGAGTGTGAAGTCATCGGATAAATCTTAATTTTATCATTTAGATTTCCTATACGATTAAAAAAAACTTAAGCTTGCATTGCACCATTATCCATTCTATTCCAATACTTTAAGAATAATTATTCTTCTCAATTCGGACGTTATCCATATTATTCACTTACCAATCCGAAAGCAACATAAATATGTATGTAAAACTAAATAAGATAGCAATTCAAACACGCTCACTCTTCACATATTTGAAAAATAATATTCAGATAGGAATACTAGTTTCCAGCATTGTCAATCACTGATTCGCGAATAAACCTGCGCTCCCAACCAAACTGTACTTTCATTCTACTTTACGAAGAAGTTTAAATTTTTCAAACGAAACTAAACTGTTACTATCATGAAACGTTGTAACCAACCATCGTCTAAAAAACACGTAATCTTTATTCACACTCGAATACAAATATTTTGTAGTTTGTCATTTAACTCCTGATATTCCTATCAACATAATTTTTCCTGAAAAGTTCACTTGTACTATATTACTCGCCAGATATGTCATATTAATAAGCAGTATTTTTTTTTTTTCGTGATTGAATAATATTAAAATAAATCCCCATTTTCTTCATCTCAAAACCTCGCCCAGCATTCCTAGTTCCTTTCTATATTAACCACTATAATTACTTTCAAAACATATCGTTCTGTAATTTAAGAGTATACACTTTCTAAAATATAAGTTACGAACCGGATAATAGAAACGAAGCACTCGTTTCGAATCTTGCAAGATGTTTAAGGAAGTTCGTTATCGATTTAGATGAGTAAATTATTTTACTGGAAAGGTATTTTGTATAAATATCGTTGTAGATTTAACTTGAGCGCTATACGGTTAATTGAGTCTTTATATAATATATTCTTTATTGACGTTACTAACAAGTATTCAAACTAAATGTGACTAGAATCGCCTGTGAATTCTGAGAATAAAGAAAATAACTCAAAACTGAGGCAATTTACATGGTAAATATTACGTACGCAACGAAACAAACTTTATCTGCTACGCAAGAGTAAAATTTCTAATTAGTGCTAGAAGAAAGAAGCAGAACGCTAGTTACCTCTGATGAAAATCGTTCTCATTGCATTGTCTTACAAAATATAAAAAAGTAATAATTTAAATGATTAATTCTTTTTTAACGTATCGTATAGTGGGTATACTTTTCATTACCAAAATAATTGTTTCTAGGTATTTTTGTAAGACATCACGACTGAGTATTTAAAAAAAATTAGTATATAATGCCAACGAATAAAATTACTTGTCTTGCAACTATCCGCTTAGAAAATAAATTTTTTGGTGGTGCAAAGTTACACATTGTAACATAGCAATTGATTATTTGTATATATCCGCATGATTTGTTTATGTTTAGGAATATTGACGTTTGTTTGTCTATGTATACTTAAGTATCTTTGGCCGTAGACACCTCGAGCCGTGTTATTTTATTACGTGTTCCTGGTTTTGTAATTTATATTGTAATAGAATTTATCAGTGGTAATGGTCTCCAAGTTTCTACCTATGAAAGTAGTTTTTACTTGATCACCATCGCGTACTGTGACCTGGTTTGCCGTGCTATCGATAGTGAATAGAGGTTGTAAATTGGTTAAGAGAAGTGAGGTGTGCGAAGTTTTGGAAGGTAAAAAAAAAGAAGAAAGGTTCGAAAAACGCGAACAATAACGAGAGCTAAGGAAGACGACGGAAGGGATTTTCGACGAACCTAGCCTTCGAGAAGGACGACGAGGCTCAATATGAAGAGGTCTACCAAGAAGTCCACTGTATCAGTAATGAATTGATACCGGAGGGAGGCAAAACGCCGAATGCAGTGAACTTCTCGTCGAGAGCTATCGTCGAGGACTACCTTCGACGAGGTCCGCCAGGAGGGTCGTCGTTCGGGGCCATTGTCCAGGTTCTGAGGGC
>PNEQ01042818.1:11291-37197 GCA_003012365.1 Medauroidea extradentata | reverse complement strand
TCGGTAAACGATGACATCCATAATTTATTAATTACTCATGCACAACACTAGCCATGAACAAGCCTATACAAATATTTAGAACTGGAGTGCCTATATGTTTCTCGTTTCGCATTGAGCTACCAATATATTAAACCCACACATACCCGCCGTGTAACGTTATGGTGCGAACTGAGAAGCCAATAGTGACTTCAACGGCCATATTCAGAATTTGTCGGTCGCTAACGCGGTAAACCAGGTCGTGAACCCACATATTTTGAATGGTCACACCATCATCACTCGTAAACGAATGATAAACGTCTCAACACACTTTGCTTCTTAAGGTTGTCTAGTTTCACCTGGTATGGTTCCCTCCGAGCATTACCACTGAGTAGGAAATTATAATCATAAAAGGTCAATTAAAATTATAATTAAAATAAACCTCGTGTTATTGCTCTCTGGGAATCGGGCATGTTTAACTCCACTGAGGCACAAACTGTGTTCTCAGACAACGACTGTATTTTCTCTTGCTTTTAAATTAGCCCTCAAATTAACTGTGAGGTAAATAGATAGAGGACTTGTCATAACCTAAGAAGAAAAAAACCTTACAACATGCTGGTGCAAAATATACCCAGTTTACGGTATTCTATAAAACTATGTTACAGTTTCATGCTTAAAAAGCTTCCGGGTTAATCCAAAACCATCGGAATATGTGAACGGGTAAAAACATATATAAAAGCTGTTTTAGAATATATTACATTTATTAACTACACAGATTAAACTGATTCGTTGGTTCAAACGTAAAACAGTCGGCTTTAACTACCGGCATAAACTGGAATGGTCTGAGCAGGGATCGAACACATTTTTATCAATCAGGTGAATCAAGTCGTTACGCTAATGTTATGTTTGACAAGTTGTGACGGTATTAATGGAGCGTAGCACTCAGATGACTTGTCAACGTTTCTTGGCAATACGTAATATAAATGTTGATATGGAACATGCTAACCGAAGCTTGGAGGTTTATTTTACGTAATAATATTAAATCTCGTCCATCACGTACTGAGGCAAAAATCATTAACTTTATAAAGTTACGTTTAGTTAAACCACCACTAAATTGTCAAAGGGTTGCTTTCTCCAACGGTTGGTGTTTTAGAGTTTGGAAAACCTTCGTATGTGTTAGTGCATGCTGATAGGAAAGTGGTTCTTGTTTGGAGAAATATTCAGAAATATAGGCTAACTAAGGCATACCTGCCTCGTTACGTTCTGGCAACTCGCGGACTCCCAACAAAAGCTCCGGTTTTACCCGATTCTGTTTACAAAAAAAAATTCTACAAAAAAAATTCTACGATGTATATTCATTAGAAACTATTACAGCTGGCACGCGTTCATCTTAACGCAAGTAAATTATATTGTTAGTGAACCATGCCACAGGAAACCCTCTTATCCGCGCTCATTACCTTTCTGAATTGACGACAGAGCACAGTAAACATTGGCGTCATTGTCACACTGTGACACTGTCCTGAGGGTGCTCAATAAGTAATCACGTTTATGTGTTTCTGAAATAGTAGTAAAACACAAAAAAACTAAAATTCAGATATCAATACAGACTGTCAAAAAAAAAAAAAACAATGCTCACACAAGTATTTCCTGGGCTAAATTGGGTACGAAAATATTAGTGGCAAAATTTTGGTGACATTTTACATTCACATGGGGCAACATTAGCTCTGTTGTTAGACCCAAATTGTGCTATATCTTGTTACCTCACTTCTACTGTTCTGACCTGAATAATATTAGTCGAGGTTAAATTCAGAGTCGTCCAAACATGGTACGTGTAGGCGAGCACTAAAAACGTAATTTTTCGAAATTCTACCTCTAAGGGGGTGAAAATATGTGAAATTGAGTTTCAGAAGATACGTCGATAGAGCTCGAACCCGACAACCTATCATCGTGAATTCTACTTTAGTAGGACGCACATAAAAATTCATAATAGGCAATTTAAGGGTTAAATTCGACATTTAGGGTGTGAAAAGACCTTGAATGTGTATCCGATTAAGAATCGATATGTATAGAATCCTTTGGGATATATGTTGCTTACGTAAATACCCAAAAAGTAATTTTAGGTCTTTTTTTAATTCGACCCCCAAGCAGTAAAAAGGGGCAAAATGTCTTTTTATGAATCGTCTATATAACAGAAACACAATTGACTACCGTAGTGATTTTTACTTCAATTGGTTAAGAATACAGATGACTAACATAGGACTCAAAGACGTTTCGAAATTCTTTAATTAAAGGGGTGAAAACACGTGAAAAGTGATTCGATTATCCCTCTATCGAACCATTCGAGATATCAAAGTGCTCTTCGTTTTAGATTGATGCTTGTGTAAATATGTAAATACTGCTTAAATATATTTTCCAAATTCAGCCCCAAATAGTTAAGGAAAGGGTAAAATTTTCTTTCGATTTACATTATAGATCCACCACAAAAGATTTTTTTATGTAACGACGTGAATTTCGATTGATGGTTACTCAAATACCTGAAAAGTAATTTCACAAATTGTTTTGAAATTCGTCACCTTAGGTTAAAACAGGTGAATTATGTTTTTATTTAATCGTTGATTTATCTTGAGCCTAGCGCGCTACAGTCGTGTTTTTTACGTCCACGTGATACCAATAGCGTTTTACAACGTGATTCTAGGGTTTTTCGAAATTCACTATTTTAGGAGGTGAAAAGACCTGTAATGTTTTAGATAAATCCTCGGTATTTATTGAACTCGTAGAGATACAGTTAAGTATTGCTTAAGGATGATTGTTACTGAAATAATCGCGAAATGGTTGAGATTTTTCAAAATTCGATCTCTTCTTTACTGTGTAGGGGTCATACGTGATTTTTGACTGATCGATTTTGATTATACTAAACGGGCTACCGTCGTTATTTGCACTTCAATTGGATACTTGTACAATTGTCTAAGATGTGAAATTTAAATATTTCGAAATTCAGCATCCAAAAGGGTGAAAAGCACAATTTGTTTTCCGCTAACCCATGATCTCTCTCCAACCAGTAGAGATATTGAGGTGGTGTTCGCGTCAGAGTGATGCTTACGTAAGCATTAAAAAAATTGTATGCTAGTTTTTTGACTATATGATAACTTTGTTATTAGAAATCAAACTTAGTTTGTAAACTTTAAAGACACACGATCCAATAAGCAAGTACGACCAGCGAGAAATAAATTACCCAGGAGTTTCACGCTACAGTAACATATCGAGACGTGGTATTGTAAAACCTCTATAAACACTGGACACAAATATTTTATTTTTTAAATTAAATTAGTTTTCAGGAATTATTTAGACGTTACGTGTAGCAATTGTTTGTAGCTCAGGTCTGTATTCCAGAAGGTTCTTAAGTGCAATTTGCATGTAGTCGTTTAAAAGGGGTAAAATGGATTATGCAGTTAAATTTCCACATAGGTTTCTAAACATCAGCTCACGTAATATATCATCTCACTAATCCCAAGATTGGATCACTAAATAAGTTTCCGCGAAACTTTTTCCTCCTTAACTTCATCGTGGCATTAAATTTGAAGTTAAGATTTTGAAAAAATGTAATTGAGGGCACCGTCACCAATGGTTGTGAACAGGATAAATCATAATTTTTTCGTTCGATTATCCTACTTCATCAAAGTCTAAAACTACCCCACAACGTCAATTTCGCAGTGCTATAAATAAGGCCCAGGTGAAGTCGCTGTTAGTGGCAGGGACAAACTTAAGACTACTTTTCGCGTGGACAGCTATAGCTACTTATCCTGCTGTAGAGTTAGCTCAACTAGCAGATTTGTCGATCTAACACTTTGAGGAACCAATCTAGTGTACAAACAGGTTTTTCAAATAAAGTAAATATATTCAGTTGTGAATAATATTCGAAAGCAAAGCCGCGGGGGCTGCTAATATACATCACGTGCAGAACTTTCAGAACAGTTATATGATCTCAGTAAATTTTCCGGTCAAATTCTTAATATTGTTCACTGTGTACATGTAAATGCAGTGACGAATTTAGACGATCTGTTATTAATGAAAAAAATTACATTTTGGTTTAATGCTCACTTGTAGTTAAGCCGCAATTATATTTTGATTACGTATCGTGCAATAAATTAGTGAACTGTATTTTCCTTATAGAGCTTTCTCCATGACAAATGTAAACTTATTTGAACATTTTAACTATGAAATGGATGCAATAAAGTAAGTTAGTACCTAGACTATTAAAATAAAATAAAATAAAGGAAAGTCTCCTAAAACAACTTATAAATAGCAACGTGTAAAATAATTTTAGAAGCCTTTAATAACTTTAAAATTTTCATCTTATAACTTAAGTTTCCGTGTGACTGGTGGTCCCAAGTAGCGTTTTTCCGTGACTAGAGATGCATATTATTTTTTTCACATGAACAAGTTACTCTCACACAATATGTATCGTTGCATGAAAAATATTGGAGTAATAGGTACAGATTAAACACTTATCTCGCAACACTGTAATAAAACTTGAAGGAAAAAATTTAAGGGGGATTTATCCTTCTCAGATCGGATTTACGGCTTTCCTTGCGTCGGTTAATAGAAATGTTTTTACTTTTTCCAAGTTAAGATGGCGCGGTACATAATTCAACGCTAAAAGCATTAATCTACAACTGTAGGTTTGAGGCCAATTTGCGAAAATTAAACAATAGCTATCCTAGACAACAGTTTTAACCATCGTTTTAAACGAAATTGTTTCCAGTGTTAAGAGCTTCTGAGGCACAATCTCTGACGCCTGAACTTCGTGCACTTAACTGCGGCGCAAAAGATCACGCGTAACGGATTAGTAATTCTGGATAAATATTTACTCACAAAGTTGGCATATACAATTATCTAGGATTGTCATTGAGTATTTAATTCATATTGGCTTAGAAAAAAGCGAACAAATCAATTGAAGTTTTCAGTGTTTTTTTTTCCACGCACTCTTAACAAGTCATATTTTATTGTTTCATTAACTTTTTGAAATCCACACGGCATTGTTTCTGTTACTTTTATTGCCACCGTAGATATAGCCATTTATCCTTGTAATTTTTCCCATTCCAAAATAATTAAATTGTAATGGTTCTAACAATTTCAGAAAGTCTTTGTTTGTATATATGCCCTGTCGTGTGTTCTTACTAATGACTTCGGGAAGTCTGGATCTTTAGCGCTGGTGAGAGGTTATACGGGGGTGAGTATGGAGCAGGGCCGAAATAAGGGCGGGGAAACGGGAGATACCCGAGAAAACTTGCCGACCAATGGCATCGTCCGGCACGATTCCCACATGCGAAACTTCGGGGACCGACCCCGCCGTGAATCTGACCGAAAGCCAGGCGAGTGACCTGACCACTCGGCCATCACGACCCCTCAGGAGGTCCATTTTTGTGAGCAATTGAATTTATTTTTAAGAAATGTTATTTATTAAAATAAATTATTGACATATAATTTTGAATTTTAAATTAAACTTCAGAAGTTCAAATTTATCGAAGTGTCGCTAACTTTGTAAGTTTTCAGTAGTGTTTGGTAAAATGTTTCCAACAGACGCATAGTTTTATTCTCATTATTTTTCATTTGATTGACCAGAGCTCTTGAAACAGTAGGCGAGTTAATTGCCAATGTTAATGGATGAGTTTTATTCTAGGTATTGGTTATTCCCAAAAACTAAATCCTAATAAGTGTTATATGTATTTCCGCTCAGAGATATCGGAGTTTAGAAACTATATGCCCTAGTGTAAAACAGTAATCAAATGTCGCAGGATTTAACGCCAATCCAAACATTTAGGTAACAATATTATAAGGAATGTTATGTGTAATACAAAACATTGGTCATTAAACATAGCAACACAGGAAAGAAATGTTTACCGAAGGCGTTAGCATACAATCGTAAATCGCACAAAAATAATTTTCTGCAAGATTCGTTTTGAGGTTGTCGGTGTTTTGTAATTATTTAATTTGTCTTACTGATTTTAATGTGAAAGTTAAATATGAATATTTTTGTTAATATGTTTAGTTTTTACATAATTTTCCTACTAGAGTGAAACTCTTTTTAATATTGAGTTTTTAAATTTTCGAATTCCTGTAACGTTGTAGGTTTTGCTATTGTTTGTATGTTTCAGTTTAAGTTTTAACACCGCAATGGTGTTTGTACAAAACGTGTGTGTGTAAAATTTTTGCAATTACTGTCCAACTTTCTCTTTGCAGAAAACTGGTGCGCTATCTGCATTAAAAGTAGCAAATTGCAGCCTAAAATATGATGAGACGGTGTTCTTGAAGACTCTTAATCACGTGAGTACATTTTTTGTTCTAAATTTTTGAGTGGAGAGATTTTGTTCAGTGCTTAACATGGAAGTCTTAACACTGGTACGTGGTCACATGACGTGGGTGTAAAGCGACACCAAAATGCAGGAGCGTGGGAAACTGTAAATACTCGAGAAAACGCGCCAACCAGCGCCATCGTCCGTACAATCCCCACATGCGAAAATCTGCGGACATACACTGCCGGGAATCGAACCCGAAGCCAGGGGAGTGACCTGACCACTCGGCCACCGCGGATCCATTAAGAATTTTAAGTGACTTTTAAATACTCGTTTATCTACAGATTGCTGCATGTCTGGTGTAACTGCAATTAAATTACTCTACAACTTAAGGGCGCGGTCAACCGCAACTTTCATAAACATGTTTTCAGTTTTTTCTCGTACCAGATATATTTTTTCTTATTTTAGACACAAAATGTGACCAAATTTGGCTCTTAATGACATTTTTTATCTCTCGTAGTTTTCGCATAATGGCTCGTTAAATTCATATTTTGCATGTTTCCGTTTTAATGACTACACTAAAACCAACTGATATACCAAAATTAAAAAAAATCACAGTAGATAAACATTGCAGGCTACAATGACATGCTCATAAAAATAAAGAATAAAATTGAGTTTTACAAAAGTACTGAAACTAAAATTTTTAAAATTTAGTATTTTTTTTTAAATACAAATAATTTTTATTTTTTAATTTTATGAGCATATCATTGCAGCTTGCAATGTCCTTATCCGCTGTGATTTTTTTTTTAGTTTGGTATATCAGTTGGTTTCAGTGAAGTCGTTAAAACTGAAACATGCAAATTATGACTTTAACAAGCCATTACGTGAAAACTATTGAGACATTAAATTTGGCTCTTATGAAATTTTTTAGTCACATTTTGGGTCTAAAATAAAAAAAAAATATCTGGTACAAATAAAAAATAAAATGAAATGATAAATTGTGGTAGACCTCGCCCTTAATAACTTCATTTCATTCAAGCTGGTGTAGTATCATCAGCAATTTTGCATAATTGCACCTGGTCTGGAGATATAACTGGTGTAGTGTAGTAAGCGAGTGCACAAAGTTTAAATTAGTTAAGTTTTATTTTATGGAGATTTGGTCAATAAAGGGTGCGTGAGATGGTCTTTGTTTCTGGTTGATGGAATAGCAAAAGTGAAAGACAAAAAGTAATGTTTTCTTAAGAGTTAAATTTTGTGTGTGGTGGTTAACACATGGAAGTAATATATCAACACTTCACATTTCGTATTTAAGTTTAGCCTTATTAAATTGAATTGTGTATTCGGTAATATCACAAAGAATTTTTCTGAAACGGCCACTAATTCTGGACTTGCTTGTAAAATATTGAGTATTAATATAATTAAATTCCGGCCACAAAATACTGTCATTAAGTTTACAGGGAAATATTCTCACACGTAAGCATGCCAGTTTATGAAGTACTTATAGGTGCTACTAAAAGATACAAAGCGAAACAATAAGAACCTTACATACGGCATATGGAGTGGGAGGTTATATTACTACAATGTGATAATCCCCACATTTGAAAACCACCACTGGATTTACATTTTTATTTTCACGAACATGTTTATTGTTAAGTCCTTTGAAAAGTCTTCATGCACTGTGGATGTATGCGGTACACAATTTGCCAAAAGTAGTTTCATTCAACTACTGGTGTTTCTACACCAGAATACATCGAGACTGATCTTTGGGGGTAGCTGCACCAAGTTGGAATGAAACTTAGCTAATGAATTTACGAAGGATTCTCGTAATGTGTAAGTATTAAAGTAAATAATTTTGTAGACGTGCAATAGTGCGAGCCAATATAGTCAAGTTTATAATTTGCTTGTTTTGTTTCACTGTGGTAGTTCCCTGTAATTACGGAGAATTAGCTCAAAATGGCTACGTCCACAAAGATGTTCAGTTTATGACTTAACGCAATGAGAGGCTTACGTATTTGTCAACGAACTCTGTTTTGTTCGACCTTATTTGTGACTGCAGTTTCCTACTGCTTTTATGCCTTAACTGTATTCGTATGTTCATTGCCAGTTGTAGTAAACTGGCAATAGACTAATATTAGTCCCTTTATCGTATTAGAGGGAAGCCAACTCCTTGCTTTATTTAAAAATTTATACTGGTTATTACCTAATTTCTAGGAATAAGTTCAAACTCTTAATGATTTTTTTATATTTGGTAAAATGTCTTTTACTTTAAAACATGTTTAATACGCGTAAATTCTTTACACATGTAGTACCATAAAACGTTGCGAATTTAATACGTTTTTCTGCAGTAAGATTTGATAAAAAAATTCCTTGAAAAAAAAAAAAAACAATTTTCCTAATGTATATCTGTTTGAAATAGTAAAAATTGTAGGTTTTTCTAAGAAAAATTTTCAAACAGTAATGTTCAAGACCCAAAATTAAATATTTTAAACTCCTAGAAGCATATTTAAGTTACGATAGAGTTAATTTCAAAAACTTTCATTTCAGTTTTTGAGAAGTAATGTAAACAAAAAAAAATACATACCATTTTGTTTCTTGCGGACTGAAAGTTCGATACTTCCTGAATGAAAATTCTCTACGCCTGAACGGCAGCTTTCTTTCTGGCTGAACGGATCTTCTAGCCACAAAAACTTTTTTTCTGCATATCGTAGTTTCGAGACTTCTGGTAGATTTTTTACTGCCAGGTTTTCCAGACTGGTTAATGTACCAAGCGCGGAACTAAAAGTAATAAACGTAATAGTTAAATGGATCTGAGTTTATTGTGCAATGAGATGTAATCATCAAAGTCCTTTATTAGTCAACAGTAAAAAAAGGACGATAAGTGGTTTTTACATTGCAGCGTCTACCTACGATCATAAAACAAGTCTACTGTAAACAAGTAAAAAAAAAAAATCCTTCCTCGACATCTAACATTGGTGTCGGAATATAAAACGAGACTTAAGTCATTAGAGAACGACGTGTGAGCAGATCATGTATCAGACTGCACGTTTTGTGAAGTTGGGCAACAATTTTCTGCTCAGGAACAAATTTCCCCCACCTGAATATATAAAGACAACAAATATGCCGTAAGAACGATTATGTATGAATTTTATTGGGTGCTATTTAAAATATATTTTAAAATGAAACCATTTTTACGAGAAATCTATCACATAGCCTAGCATATAACAATATACATATCAAAAATTTTTTGTAGGTATAATATGTTGCTGGAATTCTTTCCCTACCTTTTCAAATTTAACGTAAATATAAATAACATAATTTTTTTTTTTGAAAATCAGGTGGTTCCAGGTTTTAAACTTAATAAACGGCACAACATACGAACAGTTAAAATATTATATTAAAGTCCAATAATTTGGTGACAAATTTTTAATAAAAGTAATAAAACAGTTCATTCAAACTTCGGTTACGAGCAGCCTAATTCAGATTTTAAGAAGGTATACAACTCTGAAAATCGTTAGATTAGACAGAATTTTGGCGTATGGATAAGTTTGTACATAAAATGCAAGGCCTAATGTGATCAATTTTAATCAATAATTTTTTTAATGCGTTGTACGTAAATATTTCCTTTCGGAGAAATTTCAGACTTCTGTGTCAAAGTATAAGCGCTTTTATGGAATGTTAAGTTTGTTGCTTTACTTACTGCAACAGTTCCAGGCATTGAGTAAAATCCTTTTAGAAGTGATGGTGTAAGTATGTGATTATGTATTTTTTTCAATAGTTAAATAATATTAAAGAATATAACAATCATTATTTATTACAAAGTTCGTATCGAATAATGCTGAAGAAAATTTAAAAAAATGTGGTGATGAGAAAACTTTTTTTTTATTTAATTGCTAATGGTGAAGCAGCTTAGCATTGGCCAATGTGTATTTTAAATTGTGCGTAGTTTACATTCTTCTCAACAATCATATTTTTTTTTTACAGTTTTGAGCTAACGTTGCTCTATTTTAAATGTAACTTTAATTGTGAGCGGATTTGCCTCTCGTATGTAACCCAGTTTCGTTGTTAAATACACAAACTGATACTACAAAATTACTAAAACGTAAATGGAAATTCCCGAATGGTAAGCTTACGTTATTTTGTGAATTATATTTCTGCGTAGCATTAAAAAATTAGTTAATTTTACTGTTAGTTATAAAAAAGTATTTATGGGGAAAAAACTTAATTTACATACCATTAATTGAAGTTACGATAAATGTGTGCAATTATGTACAGGTGCGGCAACATAACTTAGTGTTTTTAAATGTGCGACATTCAGGCTGTAGAAGTCATAGCGTTGTGAGAATGGCATCATTAGAGAGGCGAGGGTGTAGTGTTTATCTACACCGCTGTCATTCACCATCAAACGTTGGAACAGTGAGGAACGTATACGAACACGTTGGAGCAACTTTTTCCCCCCGTGTTGATGAATTGGACTGAAAAGGAAAGTTTGGTTCAAACAAGATGGAGCAACGGCCCACACTTCAGGGGCATTGATTGCTGTATTAAGGGAATACTTCCCGGAGCACCTCATCTCAGTAAATTGAGATTTGAATTGGCCAGCCCACTTCCCCAGTTTGGACCCTTGTGATTTTATTTGATATCCCACGTTTATCAACCGTCTAAAGACATACACGTCCTGAAGACCAAAATAACTTACCCACAGCTATACTTAGTGCCATGAGAAACTCAAGATATAGGCTTAATCAGCGAATGTATAGGGGATGTACGTTACCTACTTGATTTTATTTTCAAAACTTTGTAAAACCAAACTTCAGATAAGTACCTACATCCATACTTGTACCTACATTAAAAATTTAAATCGAAACTATGAATCACCCAATGGGTTTTATGGTTGTGTTATGAAAGAAAGTTACGTTGCCGCATCCTGTACATCATGAATTTTAATTTTAAGTTTTTAAAATAGGTTTTAATTTGCGTTCACTATTTCTCTAATCACAATTACAGTATTAAATTTGAAGACTTTTTTCACTTACACATAACACGCTTTCAGTGCTTGTGATAAGCATTTTTAAATAGTTTAATTTTTAACATGGTCATTATTTTTTGTATGCAGATTTATTTTTAAAATAATGCTAGTGTAATTTGTTTCCGACAAGTAGATTTTCCTTAAAAATTGTTTTAAAACAGACTTTATACATATTATACAGTCATATGTAGATAAGTGAAACATCAGTTTTTGCATGTGTTATGATACCGAATAGAAATAAGATATGTGCAAATTTTTGAAGTACCATATTTATGCAACGACATAATGTTAATAGAGGCACGTGATCAAAATGGAGTACTACACGCACGAAAGGAACAAAATGTTCTTGGTTCTGGAGTTGATGGAAGGAGGCTCTCTACATGACCGAATAAGGCGCTTCAATTATCTTGGAGAAAGTTATACCAAATTCTTCATGTTCCAAGTACTTCTGGCGGTCGAATACCTTCATGAGAACGGCATTTCACACCGCGACTTGAAGGTAGGCTTTTTATACAGTTATTAAAATTATCTTGGACCGCTACACTTAATCGGCTTTTAGCTTCAACTATCCTCCTAACCTTCTGTCCTTAGCTTCTTCTCTTGCTGAAATTTCCTATAGGTCCTCGGCCACACGGTCGTCACCATTTTGCTCTGTCTGGCGATCATTCCAAGGTTTCTCCTCTGACACTTCTTTCAATATTCATCCCTTCTCTCTGCTGTATACATGATCGGCCAATTTCAGTCTTGTCTTCGCTTCCTAACAACATCCGTGTCATTAACTTCCTTTAACTTGTAGTAATTTTTCTTCCCCATTTGCCTTATTCACATTTTTCCAAATTTTTGCAGTGTTTTTAACCGTTGTATGTATTTTAGTATAGTTATTTTATGTCCAGGTATCCGCTGCATACAATAATAGATATCATAGTTACACATATTCATAATTTAGAAACTCTTCATAAAATATTTGATAGTTTTTTTTGTTTGAATAATTCTCCGGATGCAGCCTTGTTTCTCCATTTTTAAGTAAATTTTTTATAGTTATAACAACCCATCATATATTTACTCATCTGTTGTATCAACCTGCATAATTTCCTATATTTTAGTTTTTAATTAAATTGTTACAAATTAAGTTCTGTTATTTACTTCTGGCTATAAATATGTGTTTGTAGAGTTAGTGACAGTATAAACGCCTAAAACCTGTCAATTCAAGTTAAGGCCAGGTGCAACCCTGAACAGCAATGGGAATAAAATTTCAGCATTTTAGATCATTGCTTGTAACTCGGTAGGGGAAAAAAGTATAAATTTGTTTGTATGAAACATTAAAATTAATAAATAAACTAACATAAAGAGACCAGCTTGTTTCTTGTGTGAAATTCTTCTGCGACGTCATATACAAAGACTAAAAGACACTCTTACAAAAACCATAAAATAACTACACAAGTGTAAGCGGAAGTAATGTCACTGTAAGGCTCGGCTTCGGTCGCTATTATGACATATTTTGTCTCTTTTATGAACTTTTGAGAAGTGCGGAATGTGTGATTATAGCGTCATTATGATTGTCCTGCCCTATAGTTAAAGTTACGCAGTTTAACTTGTAACGTTTGGGTAGTTTTCTGTTAACGTAATAATATAAAACATTGGCTAAATTTGTTGTGGATTAAACCCACTTTTAAAGTTAAACAGCAATGCTGAAGCTCGTACAGACGCGCGAGGAAACAGAATTCACGCTATAGCCACAAATTTCTAATTTTTCAGATCAGAATTCAATAAAAGGCAAAAAATATTATTCCAAATAGGTCGACTAATGCCGAGCAACCGTATTAGTCGGTTTTCTGAAACTCCCTAGAGCTGCTGGAACAATAGGTAATTTTTAAGATAGTGCTATTACTTGTTGAAAAATAATATGATTAATATCGCTATGTTAGAGGTGAAAATTTAGTGTGGGCGGAAAATAACCTGCTTGTTTCTTACAGTATAGCAAGAGAATCAATATCTCTTGTCCAGCTAAACCGGTTGCGTAATTCCTATCTTATGTCACTATCTTAAAATAATGGTGAAGCTTTATAGGACTTAACAAAAGTCATACTTTCTTGCAATGGTTTCTAGTTGATGTGATAGTGTAGTGTCGGTCTCCTGCCGGCATAGTAGAGAAGTTGAATTTTATAACTTGTGCAACTATGTCATCATTCACACAGAGGCGTAAAGTAAAACTTTTAATTTTAGTGTATTATAACTAAAATAAGTGTACTTTTTGGGTTTAAAAATTTCTTATTCAACATAAAATTGCTTCTTGTTAACATTAATTCAAAGATAATTTTCAAGATCATAATGAAATTAAAAAAAAATCATCTTTAATAGGAAACTTTGTTTATTCTGATATACCGCACAATCACCGCGACAGCGAATGCTATAATCCTCTTGTATCAATAACGTAATTCGTAAAAAAAAGTATTATTTACAGGGGAATGACAAATTTAAAACTATCAGTTTTCGGAAATGATGTATTATTTAAGGAAATACGTTTCCATAATTTATTGATACGCTAGATTACCGCGTCTGTACCTCGTACTAAACATAATGATGACAAATGTGATTCACATCAGTCCTGAATAAACAATGGTTTCGGTAAAAATACGAGCTTAGTCGATGTACAAAATGGGTGTTGATGTATAAGACACCGTTTGACCGGTCACAATGAAACTTGGCACATGTTTCTCCATGGAGGACATGTCTATATATTTCACTCTCTCGCCAACTCGCCTCTTAGATTACGTATTTCTATGGCATATAGGGGGGTGGGGTTGAAGAGTGTTCGCAATTCGGCGAACATGAATTGTAATATATTCATTAACAGGAAAATGACAAAGATTCTGCTGGTGTATTATAAATAATCAAGTTTCAACAAATAATTTTAAAATGTACGAAGCGCTTACTGTCGTAAGAGCACGTTATGATCATACGATAACAATAGGATGGCATCATCCAGGTAAGTAGATTCTAAACATTTATAAGCAGGCCTGAACAGTCAAGCGTATTAAAATGTAGGCCTACCACGATAAAAGACGGTATAAGGGTTGTTGCGTGAGTTTACTAATATGAGGCTTCCGGTTTTTCTTCAAAATTGTTTAAAACTTCTTATAGTGAAAAAACCAAAACGTTAAGATTTTATGTATGGATCGCAGCCTTAGTTCTGCACACGGCCTGTTTATAACTCCTCGCAGGCAGTCAGATTTTGTCTTGCTGTTTCCTTTGCTGGACACGTAACACTGTAAGAGTACTGTTGCAGTTAAATGTAAGATTTGTCCGAAACACCAGATAAGAAATTCTGAACTATGTACATACAAGCAAGCGATAAAATACGTAATGCAGGATGTTGCGAAATTCCGTGTCAATATTCTGGGTAAACAATTATCACGTGTAGACGAGCAAATGTTTATGCGGACATAGGTCTGAAAAACACCATTTCTGCGCTACAGTTCGCAATACGTCATGTACGGATGGTTGCTAGAGCACGGGCGGGATAATGTCGCTGTAGGGCATCATTACAGCAGTACATAACATGTTACTATACCACACACTACGCCACTAACACACACACGTCTTCGGCATAGCTGCTGAAAGTATAGGCAGTGCCACTCTCCTGTATCTGATCCCGAAGGCTCACCAGGGGCTTATTCTGAGTTATTAGTTTAGTTTACATTCGACAAAAATCTTAGTTACTCCTCGAGAGTTGGTATTCTAAGCGAGTGCTCGCGAATGTTCGTTTGACGTCACTGCGTTCGATATCTATCGAACTAAAAGCAACAAGCCTTCGTCACAGAATAAATAACTGGCATTGTTTATTCTGTGCCTTCGTTTAGCGTTCGTGACGAAGTTTTATAGGAGAAAATGGCGATTGTGCTGTACGAAGCTTTGTGATTTGAAGCTTCGGAAAATAATAATCGTCAAATATCGTGTAAACAGAAATGCTTTCGTGATGAGAAATAGTTTATTTTTAATTGCAAACTGTGTGTTAAATGTTTACTCCAACGTTGGCTGAGAAGGAATGTTTGTTTTCACCACATAATGGATTTATAAAATGGATTTGATTACCTGTGTAATTAACGGTACAGTAAAATAGTGTTTTGCTACTGCTGATTTAAAAGTTGATGAAGGGACTGAAACTGATTGTTACGGCGTGTGTTGAATATTTTAGGCATTCTATGCCTCATAATGTTTAAAAATAATTTGGCAATAGTGAGGACAGCATGTGCAGTCGTACAAAACGTGTTTATTTATTTTAATGTTTATTTTGTAATATGCTTTTGAATAATCGCAAACTTTTTTAAACTTAGTTTTCTTCTATGCTACATGTGTAATATTAAAGGGAATGTATTACAGTCTGGCTATTTACAGTCTCGGTTAATTTTTTTTAAGGTCGTGTTACATTAAACAGAGCTGAGGAGCAAGCCAAATTTGTACTTATCCACACACATTCCCTCCACCCCAGCCTATGAGCGAGCACAAATATTTAAATAAACCTTTGTAATATTTCAAGCGAATCGTTTTTATTACACTAGCATTTTGTGTCTCATCGATAATACAGTAGGCAAACTTCACGATTATTATTTACGAACGTCCGAACCTCCAAAAAAATCATATGCCATATTCATTCCTGTTTGACACTATTCACCCTCGTCTGAAGATTCCAAAATAAAATAAATGAAAATTACCATGCTTGTGTACTATTGGAGTGCATATTAAACTGCAAATTAATTGTTGATGGGTTACGAATTAATATATTATTGTATGCATATCTGAAACCAAACTGCAAAAGAGTTAAGTGATTAGTAGGCCACTTATCGACTCGCGAACTTAGGTCCTACATACAACGCCCTATTTAGTTCCGTAATAAATGTCCAACTTTATCTTTGCTTGCAAAGTAGCTTCGATATCTCGTAAAATCAAAACGTCCAACATTATTAGGCCTAAAGTATTTGTCAAACCGTGGGGAAATTAACAATCAAGTAAGTGCTATATTTCTAAAGTACTGTACTCAAAACGATGAGTGTTTTCTAACATAAGGCAATATACAGTGGGCTTACTTAAAATAAGTATATTTATAAGCATTTACCAGGAATACGGAATATTATGTCTACTTGCTTTCGTGTTATAGTTTAGTTGTCTTTACAGTAAATTTGTTGTATATCAGCAGAAGAAATTAAGGTTATGTAAATAAATGAAATAGTACACCATGAGCAAAGGTATGAATACCATTCAGAAGCTACATTTAGTAGGTATCTCAATTCACAAACATAAATGTATATAAAGACTTATTTTCCATAAAATTCATAAATTTAGTTGCTCTCTATTAACCATAACAAAAACATCCTACCCAGTATACGCAAACTGACAAAATTGAAATATCATAGTAGACAGTGAATGCGGGATTTCGACGAAATTTACCTTTTATTAGACCCATATTATTTCTTTAATATTTGAAGTGCTCAGCTAGAAACACCATTATAAGTATTATTTATCCATTTAAAAATAAAGTTAATAGTTTTAATTACTATAAAATATCTAGCTAAAGTTTGTGAGTAGTGTTGGCAGCTTGCATTTGCGTTCATATGCTGTAGGTTCGAAAGAGGGAGGCTACACTGAGAGAAATAATTTTCATTGTACTAAATATATTTGTTTGGGTGATGTTTGCTTCAGCCAAACAATATTTTGTTGGTAAGACCAAGCTTGGAGTCCTCCAAACTAAATTAGTTATTTCCCTCGACGAAATTATTCATTTAAACGCAATTCGTTTGTGCCGAACGTATATTTGGTTACCATAAGACGTCAAATAAATATTCTGTGTAAACAAACAACTTGTTACAACTGGTCAACAAAATATTGTTAGTTATGAGTGATGTGCTTTGAATCAACAATTTTTTTCGATGGACTAAATGATTTTGTTGGCAAAACTAATCCATTTGGTTGACTCGCGGAAGATGGCAGTCTGGCGTGCGTGAGCGACAAGATGGCGAACACTGTATACCTCAACATTCAAAATATAAGTTTGTGCGACAAGTAGGACGTCTAAACTGTTAATCAGCATAATTCAAGTATCTTAATTTTAGCTATAACTATTTCAAAGTGGTTAATTTGATCGATCACAAAAGAAAATGCTATAAACTTGAAAACCACCGCATCTGCACGTCTCGTTCTTTGTGCTGCGGTGCACGGCAATCATTTATTAGTATTATTTGACGTCGTTTACCTTTTCGTAGACGGAAAACAAACATGTTTGAAAATAAAACAATACAATCGTAATTTAATATTAGGCACAACTTTTCATGTACAAATAACAACCTCAATATTACAGAAGCAGTCGTAGGTCAATTGGTTAACTCATGAACGGAAAAGGGGCAGTGATAGGATAATGGTTCGAATCCCGGCCCGACCGTACTTTTTTTTTAAGTCCTAAAATTTCTGAAATTTTTTAAGTTAGTTAAATATATTATTTTTAGTTCTTAAAAATATTGTATGCGCATTTAATATGTCTAACGAAATATTTTTATCAACTAAATATTTGGTACTGCTAACAAAATGCAGCTATTTGCCTCAAACAAATCGAGGGAACAAAATAATTTGGTACAAGCAAACAAATATTTCGTTGCCCCTCTATATAAACAAATGATTAGGTTGATTCAAACAAATTTTGTTTGCACCAACAAAATTTTTTGCACAGTGTACGAAGGCCCGAAGATTGCCGAAGTTTCAGCGTGCTTTAACGAAGAACCTTTTAGAATACCAATTTTTCAATCTCGAAGATTTTGTTAATTTTATAAGTATTCGAAAAGTAATGAATTCGTTAAGGGAAAAAATAACCTGGAATAAGCCCCCAAGAGACAATTTACAGATATATACTGGGTGGGTCATCACTCCTCCCAGTCAGTCCTACACGGCCAGGGATCATAATAGTCGTGCAGCCAGCATAAAGTTGACAGGGTAGATGAATCCCACTGACAGGAGGAGATAACGCTTCTTATGATCGCCATGGCAGATAGTGAGAACCCACTCACCTAACAGAACACCCACAGGTTTACTGCAGGTAACACCTTGCTGAGGGCGGGGCTACACAACCTCAACGAAACCACTTCATGGACAAGTTATATAACGGAGGAACAGACCAGTGACCCAAGGACTCGCCCTGCAAGTCTACTCCTAAGCCAGAGTTCGTAAACCACTACCACTCAGTCCAACCCGTGGTCGGCTCAGTACAAGGCTGAGGCTTCACACCGATCACCTTAGTACCTGCGAAACATGCATCTTAGTTTTCACCCGAGCAGGTTTCCACCTTCCAGGGCTCCAGAACCCCTTATCCAGGTGAACATTACTCTTCATTCGCAACGTAGGACATCACTGCGTGTTCAGTGAGGACACGCAAACAGCAGGCTTGGGCTTCCGTACCAGCTTCTGGAAACTGGCGTAAGAGTACACCGCCGTGGATCCATCCCTTGTGCAGGAAGAGGGCCACCAATTGCTCAGTCTTCGTCGTAACTCAGTTAGCAGTGGTATGAGTACCCACGTTACTAGCTGTGACCACGAAGAGGAGAGAGACTAAAATGTGAGAGGCAGTATAATTCGCATCACACCCCATTGAAGACTGTGTTTGTGGCAAGAGTAGAAAGAAAACTGGACAGGACATGTGGAAGTATCGCATCCATTAGAGTATTCCACATGAATGTGGGACGACGTTGATAGGTGGGAGACCGACCCATAAACCCACACACAGTTCACGAACATACCGAACTCCCCACCCCGCGTACGTCCACTTACTCGGAGCCAGTTGCTAATCACCTTGGCCCCACCACCACATCCCTCAGGGCCAAACACACAGTATGAACAACTGTGACATTTGTTAGGAACATATGAAATAATTACATCGGCACTTAACTGCTATGAAAATGTTCCACGAAAATGACTCGGATCAGCCGTAGCATCTACTGCCTGATACATTAATGGACCCCTGGGGAAATTCCGATTACGTCGCACCCCGCCACAATAAAATTACAAAGTTTCTTCGTCGCGTACAAGGGTTGCATACACAAATGCCTTTAAATGACCCCACAAATAATTATCGTAAATTTAAATCGGTGCTTCTCGATGGCCATGTAATAGGGCAATATCTACCTATCCAACGCTCACCAAAGAGTGCATCTAGGCGCCCTCTTGCACGGACAAAGAAGTGCGCAAGAGTTCCATCATGCATAAAGTAAATGTTCTGTCGTATGTCTAGTGAGACATTTTCCAACAACATTCATGTCGTTAGTCAAGAATGCTGTGTATGTCTTACTATAGTTATCGTGGCAAACAATAAGGTGCTATTAAATTGTCGCTCAACGATGCCAGCCCAAACATTGGCAGAGAACTGTTGGTGGCGTGTTTGCATCATACTATGGGGATTTTCCTGGGCACACACGTGTTATCGGCGTTGGGCCCATAAAATTTCATTTTTTTTTTATATTTTTGCCAAACACTGTTTAACTTTTGCACATCAGATAACACGTCATTTCCCCAAATAAAAAATTAGGCCCTATAGTTTTTGTGTAATCACTCGTGTCACAAAGTGGCCATTGCGATGTAGCTAAAATTAAAATTATTAACTAATAAATTCAAAACTACAGTAACTGATAATGTATCAATGCATTTTATGTCATGGTTGACAAAAGTTTGTTTTGAAAATTTCAGTTGTAGCCAAAGTCGAAAGTTATGCCGAAATTTACTCATTAGTTTCAATGTTTTTTAAATACAAAAATATATCTCTTTGTGTTCACAAAAGTGTCTTGTAATGGCTCACATCATTAAAAATAATACGAATTACCTTGCTTCTGCATGTTATTATTTTTTTTTATTTTGGCTACACTGCAACTGCCATTTTGAGACTTTGATAGGTGATTATGCTTAAACTAAGGGACCTGTTTTTTTTTTTTATTTGGGGAAATGGCACGTTATGTTATGTGTAAAATTTGAACAATGTTTGGCACAAATATAAAATTATTTTTTAAATGTAATTAACTATCTGGTCCCGTTTAAATGTTTATTCATCATTTAACATGACCGTTTCACAGAAGGCAGGGTTCAAGCATTTTCTGCCAAACCAAAGGCAAAACGTAAAACGCATAAGAAAATCCGCAGGTGTCGGGCCTGAAGACGCTGTACATGGTATGAAATCAACATTTTTTCATGAAACACTCTCAGAGCAAGAGAGCACTCTCAGAGCAAGAGTATGGTCCACATTAAATGTAGTAGTTACTCTGTGTGCGGACATTGTGGTTCTCGTCCACTTCATGCAGGAATGCCTCTTCCAACGCCGCCGTTTTCGTCCCTCTCGGCCGTCTTGTCACGATTGACTGGTTTGAAAATTACGTGTTCTATAAGGGACCGTTTCACAAACGAATTTTAACTTGGCCGCAAAGCGAGATTAACAAAATTCGACGTAGACCTGACCCTGAGTTTGTTAGAGGTGCGTTCCACCAACACAGCGAGTTTAAGTTACCAGAGATTAGTTAAACTTGGCTGCACGATGAGTTGTGTGATCTGCGTAGCCTTAATTGTGTCGGAAATATCCGAACACTTTTCGGAAATTGTCGAATGTGTGTTTGTGAATTACTTCATTTGGAAACGTTGTTACAAAGTTCTTGATGGGAAGGAGGGAGTGATTTTATCATACTGTCTATGGAGGATACAGCTCGGGGCTAGGTACTTCAGGTAACTTTGGAGCAAAGCCAGAAAGAAATAACAAGGGAAGATGGTCCAGGAAATAGAAGTTACATTATTTTATTGCTGTAAATCCAAATGTTTATCTATACGCAATTGTTTATGTTCTCGTCTGTACACGTTTTTGCTAACCTGAAAGTACCAGACGTTAAACAGAACCTCTTACGCTGGGAAAAAAAATGTTTTGTACTTTTACAAAATAAAATCTTTGGTAACCCAGTTGTCATAGAATTTCCTTGTAAAACTGCAGTGGTTTATATACATCACCACACGCATACATACGCGGATTCTGTAAAATGCATAGTGTAATGTTTTTTTTTTCAGCCTGGCAACATTCTGCTAGAATCGCATGAAAACTACTGCATAGCCAAAGTATCAGACTTCGGCTTGTCTAAATATGACGTACAAGGACTACGCTCGTACGTAGGAACTAAAGGTTATAGAGCGCCAGAACTTAAAGACAGGATGCAATACACGAATAAAGCAGACATCTGGAGTCTCGGCGTCATTCTTGCAGAATGGTAAGTGGCATTCAGTAATTTATTTTTGTATTTAACTGCATTGGTTACCTACAAATGTTTACGATTTTGCTTCGTTAAGTGCTTAAGTAATTACACAGTAAGCGGGAGTAAAAATGTAGTAGCACTCGTGCTGAGACAGAACGCAAAGAAAATACAGATTAAAATTAATAAATTTAATGTCGTAACAGAACTAGTTTTACTGATTGGTTGCTTCATAAAGTGTATTTCATTCCTAAAGGAAACTTTGCAATTACCGCAAGCTCTAGTTAGTACACACTAAATTTTATTGAGCAGTTTAGTGAAGAAATTATATTATATATGGATGAACTAAACGATTGGTTTTGTGTAATAGCAGTTACTTATGTTGAACTCAAAGGACCTTATAATAAAAACCATTACAGAACTCTGTTACTCATGCTTACGGTATTTTAAGCTAGCTAACTTTGTAATAGTTTTATTTTACCTGTTAAAGACTGAGGTCAACGTAATCACATCTAAGTGGCATTTAGGAAAGCCTGGGGTTGACTACGTACTCGGCCATGTTTATACAAATTTCCCATAGCTCCATGAAATCGATTTGATTTTCCTAAATAAACGCTATTGCAGTTTGTTTCTTGTTTAAGGGAAAAACTAATTATATACCTTACATCACTTGACCAGACTTCGCGCGAGAATACCGGTCTAAGTTTCTAGCAAATTGCAGAGTACAACATTGGTTCCGTACAACTGAAAAGGCAAGTAAAAATTGGTTAGCGGAGGACGTCATACACATTGTGTAATTGAATGACGTTTAAAACCTACTGTGGTCGGCAGTTAATTTGTCGTCTGAGCTCCCTAGAGCTGTTATCAGGAAGGAAGGGCGAGGAGCAACTGATATTCTGTTGCCCGGGACAGCTGCCAGGTTGGTACTAGCAGGACGGAAAACGTTCGGCACTTGTCTTCATACTCTACACGAGTTCAAAATACCTGTGAGCTGCAACAGTTGTGCTCGGGAATATGTGTACATCTATGAGGATAGGCGAAAACTATTATCTAAAGCTGCCATCGGCAAATTATTTGGTTTATCAAAATTGATTTAACTCTTAATTCAGTGAATAGAGAAAACCATACAATATTTAATGTCTATAAATATATCTACATTTTAAAAACAATTTCGCTAGAACTTTGCGACATCGAATAGGCTATTATTGGGTTGAAATATGCCACTAGCAGCAATTTTATAAAGATATGATCGTCTATTTAAAGGCCAATTCACATTGAAGTTAACATGAAGCTCCGTATGTTTTATTTGCTTGACTTTTGACAAAAATGTCGTTCGATCGTAGTTTTTAACGTTGCTGTTCAGGTTACACTAGAATTAATTTTACTACAGGTAAGAAATATCAATGTTATGTTTGCCAGAGGGAATATTTCTGCTAGTATCTGTAAAAGGTGTAAGCTGACAAATCGCAAGGCTTTCCTGAATGTTAAGTTGTTTAAATTTGATCATTATAAACGCGAAATTGATTCCTTTTCACTTTAATATTAAATTACTTTTGTCCTTCCCAAGCCTATTTTAATTTTTTTATTACTACGGTTTTGTATTTTATCTGGTCGCTATGCGATAGCAGCGAAATTTTCCCTGTGCCAAATTCTCCCATAAGAAAACAATTTTCTTTCTAGCCTGTAGTAAAATTAACCTTCACTTTACGGAAATCGTTTAGGCCTTACAGGACTAACAAATATTTGACGCTTTAAAAATACTTGTTTAGGCGTGGCTTTGCGCTGACATAAAATTAAAATTTTCACTCTATTTCAACTCTAACAACCGTACACGTACATTAAAATATGGCAAGTTTGTGCAACTTTGTGTACAAATTTACCTATTTTAGACATTCCTTTAAGGTTGATTAGTTATTACTTTCAAAATAATTTAGTGTGGTATTGGCAAATCTCATTTTGTAAGGTTAGTCGTGATAGTAAATGTGAATGTCGCGATACTATCATCCTCCTAGGGTCTAACGTAATTTCTAAAGTTAAATATAAACTCTGCTAGACAAAGAATAAAGGTCTTCGCACAGATAAGTTGCTTAAGTTAACACATTTTTACTTATGAAGGATTTAATTCTGAAAAGCTGTATTTCGTATACATTGCTAAAACTAATTGGTAACTATAAAACTCTTTAAATAAAGTTAGATTTTATATAGATCACACTCATGAAAATATTAACAGTTCTTCTTACTACACTCTAATAGGAGTATAGGTACATGGTCTGAAAACTTCAAAACAGAAATATTTTGGAATGTGTATCTTCGCAGAACCTGGCGAGATGAGAAATGGTAAACAGTGCCAGTGGGATAGCTAAATCAGATATTCAACTACGTGCTTATTACAAAGCGCCTAATATAAATAAATAATATACGTCCGTACAGAAACACGTTACGATAACGTAGGTTATACCTAAGGAATTACCAACTGTTTGAAACATATTGTTTTAGTACACGTTTTTGAACATGCAATAGACAATGTACAAGCATTTACTTACACAAAATTATGAGGAGATATATTAAAAATGATCAGTAAAACATTAACTTGCATTACAAATTATTTTGTGGTCATATAAAGTGACGAACTAAACTTGGCTTATTATAGGAATAATTTGTTGGTAATAAAGGCAGTCTCGTAAACAGACTTAAAACGTGCCTTAAATGCATTTATTAAGTTGTGTGGTTAAAAAATGACGCCATGAAAATTAATTTTAAATTTCATGGTTAAATGTTGAATGAATTTATCACTGTATGAAGGTTCAGTGACATTTCAACAATTGGGGCAAAATAAAAGTAAAATATTGTAACAATGTTACAAATAACAAATTAAATGACGCACAGTATTTCATTTGACATGTCTGCTAAAATAATAGTAATAATAATAATACGTCAGGATATATTTGAATTAAAGTGCCGATATTCTGGATGACATTCGCGAACTTTTACTTCGCGTATTCTCGTCCAAGTTACTAAATACATTAACTTCGATTTTTAACCCTTGCGAAAGGTCTGATGATCCAACATGAGGGGCACAGATGACCGCACATAAGGGTTTTCGTTTTAATGTTTGACTAAACAAAAATGTGCCAACAATTAACGACTTCAGTCTGCCTAGAATAATAAGCAACATTTACGCATTTGTCTGTCAAATTACTCTTAGATGAACGCCACATGTAGTAAAGCTGCGACATCTTTAAAACCATGTGATACATATGCCACGATAGTATTCAATGCAGGGTGCCATGGACGCCATATTGCTATGTAATTATAAGTCTGTCTGCTCTATTCATATTTAATAACAAAAATAAACAAATTAAATGAAATAAAATGTGTTAATGTCTGACAATCGCGTAACAGAAATGAAAAAGTTAGCCTAATAACTGTCACATTCTTACGTGACGAGTAAAATCTTAGTAGTAATTTAAGTGTGGATACTTTGATTTCAGTAATAACTTTGACCTACTCGGAATATTTATTTTGGTGCCACTTGGTGAAGAAATGCCCACATTATCAGGATTGATTAAACTTAAGGGTTTAAATATTTAACTATAATCAGATATTTCTTGTCTAAATGGACCCAAAAAATTTTGATGAGTCTGTCAAAGTTACCCCTTATGTCGTGTACTCTTTTGACTGTGGTCAATAAAACCAACGGAGTTAACATGCAGCATGCCTGACTAAATTTCACTTACACTCGTGTACATTACTGCTCTTGCAGTTGCTCTCTGTAGAGGTACGAGTGGGCATTATCTGTCGCTTCATCACAACACTGAATCACTATTTTTAATATTTTCCACTGTCTGCTATGCATCACTGTTCCACGCCTATGCGGTCTGCCACCTTCACCTTCTAATATCGGGTATGCAGCTATACACTGAGGGTAGATATTTTTCTATCAGCCATTACACGTCTCGCGATTGTGTGTCGCCTCCTTATCTCTTTATTTCCCCTGTCCCGCTGTCCCTGCATCACTGCGCTGTGAGACGCCAAGTTAAGGCCATGTCCGGTAGTTTTTTTCACGTTGGTGCAAAAAACTCAAAGTTTTCAACCAAATGGGTTGAAAAAAATTGAGAGCGTGTGAAGTCATACTATGCACAATTATACGTAGGCTTTTAAAAAAAAAGAGTCGTTTGCCAGTAAAAAAAAAATATTTTGTGCCATTTTGGCTCATTTTCATGCTAAAATATGTGATACTTTGGGTGCAAGAATCTAAAAATCCATTGTGTTCATTGCAACGGAAAAATTCAGATAGAAACTTTGATGTATTAGTGACAAAACAATGTAGCGATTTTGTGATAGAGATATTAGTTCAT
>PNEQ01042818.1:0-11191 GCA_003012365.1 Medauroidea extradentata | reverse complement strand
TTTAACCGCCGACCATTGCACTGTAGCGAGGTAGCAGAGACTGAGCGACATATTGATATCGCAATACTCGGGAAAGATTTCAAAAGTAACCAAAATTTTAACAAATTATCACGGATGACACATCGCCAAATCTGCGACCGCCAGGCTTAGCGTTATTGTTGCATTAAACCAATTAATCTTACCCGATTAGCACCGTACATCCTGGCGTTCGTTTTCTGCTTACGCGCACAGGGTACCGAGATATAATCTGGTGTCTTCCTCAGAGTAACTTCGTAGTTAGTTTTCCTCGCGTCATCGAATTGCTTACATTGCGCTGAAATGTTATCCAATGCAGAGAACGTACGGCACTAAAAACACCGTCGCTAATAGGGATAATGTCAACGAACACTTCGCTGACGCGAAGAAAACATACACTTACTACTCTGAGAAAAATTCCTGGTTGGAACCCAGCACCCTGTACATGTAAGCAGCACACGCAGGCTAGGTGGTACACTAAGCGGACAATTTGTTTGATACAACAATAACACAGCCTGGCAGTCATAGATGCGGCTCTGTGTCAATTGTGATACCACATGTTTAACTTTTGGTCACCAGTTTTAAGATATTCCTCGACTTTTGAAACACTTGTGTCCTATGTCAAGTGTGCTGTATGTGTCTATCTCGCTACAATATGTTTTAAACGTAATTCAATTACACGCTGCATAACAAGCTTACAGGTTAAATAATTTTGTTAGTTTTCTTTGGTATATATATATTGACGTTAATAATAATAAAGATGTTGATACAAACGTCATATCTGCCGTTGACGTGCATTACTTAGACAAACGTAAGCACGTTAATAATAAAAGTTTTCTCGTATCATGTATGGTAGGACACAATAATTAATTGGTAAAATTGTGAATTTTTTTTCCGCACGAGATGCAGGGTAAGTGGTTTAATAATGGAAGAAGTGTTTCAGTAACTGCACTGCTAGATACGTGTAAGTGATTCCATGGTGTCTTTGGACAGTAGTTAATTTGGGTTTGAAAATGCATAACGTAGAGTAAAGATTCTTGAGGTTATTTGTTGGATATATTTGTGTTTGCAGCTTGCTGGGTTACGCACCGAACTGTCGAGCTTGTGTGCCCACCATAAAAGGTGTTACTGTGGAATGTCGGGGCTTGTTGGGCCGACTTTTGAGCAAGACTGCATCCTCAAGACTAAGCGCCAGGGGTTCTTTGGTACACCCCTGGTTCCAGGTAATATAATTTTGTTTTTCTGCAATATGCAAACTGTAAAATACAGGAATCTCATAGTTTATATAATTACAAGCTTAAGTGTGTTTCACAAGAATCACTCTGGAGAAAATTGTAACTTTGCTGCAGTTTTTCTGTCCTAGGCTTCAAGCTTATAGATTAAACACAGCAATAACACATGTTGAAGTATGAAGTCGATAATGATAAAATTTTGCTTAACATGTAGTAGGCCTACATGTATCGTTCAATTATATCAATAGCCTATTACTTGTCAGAAATTCTGAAATATGAAATTAAGATGTGCGTTTGTAAACTTTGTGTTTGTACAGTTGCGGAGTTTTGCTCTATAGGCTCAGCAGAAAGACATTGAATAAACGACAAAGGTTGATTTTCCAGGTGGTCATCTGCTTTATTTTCACCTGATGTCCGGTCCAGATTATATATATATATAGGTGTGTGTTCTCACATGAATTTCTATAAAAAAAATTAACTAAGAGTGTGGATTTAGTTTTTTATCAAAATTAAAAAAAATTAGTTATCACTTCATGATCAAAACATTATTTCCAAAATAAATTAAAAGAACTGTTTTATACCATAGATTAAATTGCGTGCAACTAAACTAAATAATAAACAAGCAAATAATTTTATTTCAGGGTGTCAACGGCAGAAGGGTACGTTGTGCCCTTTTTCTCCAAAATTTGTTTTTTCTTGCGACAAATAGACGCTTACATTTACCAGAGCTGTTTACAATATTTTAAGGCTGTTGCCGCAGTTAAGGAATATTTGGCATCCAAATATCACGGATTTAAACGAAACATTTGACTTCAACCATATTTTCAATGTTTACACGTTGCATCACATTCTGTCGCTCTTCCCTCAAAAATTTCCAATGGCGAATGTATGCGAATGCCCGGGTTTTAGGATACGCACAATTCGATAAATGTGATATTATTCTACGTGACTTCGCAAAGTATAATATGTAAGCTTCATTTTACAGTCTGATACAGAGTATTTATATCGAAAAGAATACAAATCATCTCTTTGCTCAAATATACCAGTAAGTCAATCGGAATGGGATTACAGAATTTGAACAAAATGCTAGTTTTTTTATTAGTTTTTTATCTTCAAGATACACAATACATGGCTAGGAGTTGTCATAAACACAATTACACAAGTAAAATATGGAGAAGAATACTCTAAAATAATACAAAATTTAACACACAAGCACACAAGATACTTGGAACCAATCTGATATATAACAGCTTAAACATACAGTACTGCACATACACAAATATCTTGAGAAACGTAATAATTGTAATCTACAAATGTTAAAAGTGCATCATTGAGAGCTATGTTGCAGATACTGCAAGGTTATACATATATAAATGGCAAAATACTTTACCAAGTTTAATTGTAGTTTTTAACACTGTAAAACGCTTTACAAGTTTACATTACAGTTCCATAAATTGCCTTTAAAGTGTAATTTAAATTTGGCAAAGTTTTGGATTCTTAGTGTGTTTTTACGTAATAGTGGATTGTTTGTTAGTTCAGTTGCGGCTGGTTTTATATATTTGGATTTTGCGATGTATGTCCTATGTATGGCATTATACCACCTTGGTTATTGAGATAGTCAATATTTAACAAAAAATAATTGTGTGGTAGGTGCATTAGCTTGGCAGTGTAAGAATTCGTAGTTTTTTTAAGTACGTTATCGTAGTATTTTTATGCTTACTGAAATTCTTCAGCATTTTGTACACCTGAATCCAGTTGACTAAGTACCCCAAAATAGGCATATTATGATGTTCGAAAAGGAGTTTACGATAGCAAAATTGAGAAAGTTGTATATTTCGACGTACATGTTTATTAACGAGAGAAAAATAAACAAATCATGAGCTCATTGTTACAGTGCCGATAGTCTGGTTTGTAGCTCAAGTTATGGCGTGTTATTGCTCCAGAATGTTTAATGCCAATGGCCAGGCGGTAAAGGTACATCGTTTAGATAAGGAAGATAATCAAAGATAATGTGTTGGCGTATGCAATGGTTTTAAATTAAGAGGTTACAGATACTTAAATGTATAATTTACAGTAAACCATCTCTCCAAATTCGTATACATATTTTTACGATTATCTTAAGTACTGTTATTGACGCATATTTTACGTAGGGTAGCAGGGCACTTATAAATAACAAATTTTGATCCCAGTATTGAGCCACTTGGTACCCCATTTTTTTACAAGTTTCCTATGTAATGTATGCCAAATGTAGTGGTTTTTGTATTAAAGTGCCCAAGAAAGACACTCTTGTTCTGTTTGAAAGCCAAAACTAAATGTTTATAATGCTATGTCGTAGATTCCATATTTACTCAACTTTTTTTATCAATCGATGATGGTTATCACAGTATTGCCAAACACAACAGTTTCTATTGGACGTACGGCATTGCGGACGAATTTTGCCGTGTTGCAGAAAAATCCACCATAAGTTAGCTAAAAAATAGACACGATCCACAAATCACTTCATATAAGCCCATTACAAGCTCCGCGGCTGCTGCACTGTCATTGGCAGGTGTCTGTCTGCTAGAGTTTCTCACTCCGTAAATTTGCCTGAAGAGGGAAACTATACCAGTTTCCGAAACGTCGCACTTGTCTTGAAAAACCTACCAATTTTTTCGACTTTTTTTTTCTTTTTTTTTTTTTTACCTGTGTTAACATCAAGTTCTCTCTTTCGTTATTTCTATAGTCATCGTTCATCCATTTGGTGCATATTTAACACATCAGATTTTTTGTTGGTTTTATTTTTTTCGTATTTTGTCTTTCTCGGGTAGATTATATACCACTTAGGAATTAACCTCGTGTTTTGAGCCTGTTTTTATCCTTGTGTCGTCTTCTGGGATATTACTACATTCCTTTGAGAAGATCTGCAAGATTTATATATGTTACCTACAACTTACTTGCTTCCTTTACTTTTTTATTTGGTTTATTGTGGATTTTCCTGCAATTCGGCAACATTCGCCCACAATGACGTATGTCCACAAACATTGTTCAGTTTTTAATACGAACGCATTGTAAGAATAGTTCAAAGATCACTAAGTCTATTTACTTTGAGAAATATGTGAAGATACTGGCTACCAAAATTTAACTATAGATTCACTTTATTCATTACTAATAACATAGCGTGTAATGTAGATTTCGTGCATAGAAAAGAAATCTAATAACTATATGTTAATTGCATTCCAAATATTTCAGTAAATGGGTATACATAGTTTTAAAAGTTTTTAGACGACTAGTAGATTTTGTCTATAGATTCCAAAAATTATTACTTACTTCGTCCCGTGCTCCCTTGGTTGTAAAATTCTTTAAATTTGTTGTATTGAGTACATTATTGCTTCGCTACCGCAGTTATAATAAATACATTGTTATATATGTGTGCTGGCAAGGAAGACGGACATAAAATATAGGTAGGCTGATGCCTATTCCTGCTCATGTAGAGCTTACATTACATAATAAATATCAAATTCTGAAGAAGAGCTGCTAAGTAAAAAAAAATCTTAGGCATAGTGAAAGTAATGATATATTATATAAAGTATTGGGTAATCGAAATAAACAGTGAGACTTTAAATACAAAATTCATATTGAACAGTTGTCATATTATATCGTAAAGAGGGCCATAACCATGATGTAAGATAGGAAACTCTATGATTAATTGCAATTAAAAAATTTTAAGACGTCCTGGATGACCAATCGTGATTTGTAACAGTTTTTGCAGAGGCGTAGAACTTAGCTAAAACGTAGAACGCAGCGGCGAGCTGATGTCCAGAGAAAGGACATGTTGAAAGAATACAGAATTACTGGAAGTTGAAGTATTGGACCTTTGTTGAATACTTGTTGAATTGGCCCTTTTTTTTAATTATTGTTGAAAAATTGGGAAGTTTTATTATTGTTTACACTTGAATACTTGAATTATTTGGGCTTTTGTTGAATACTTGAACCCTCCACTACAGAGGGTAGACTAGATCGCTTATATTTTGAATTATACAGAAAGTTTCATATCGTAATACCTGCATGAAAATGCACACACTTAACAACACTACATTACGTGAAAACAAATATGTCATGTGCATTAAGTTCAGACGACTAACATCTCCTACAAACCGGAGCAACGCCGATACTAGTCATGTTTCTTGAAGAGAGGCTTACACAGTGTGGTAAAGGATGAGGTACACTAGGCGTGGTGACAGTAATTTATTTAGTACGTGGCCGACAGATGGTGCGCGAATGTCTGAAAGAACAGAAGGATGGATTCTCTGTGAGCAGCAGGTGCTGCGTATGCCAGGATGAAGAATCAAGGATGGTGCAGGGGTTACTTTTTTGTGCCTGCAGCCGAGCTGAAATGCTGGCCGGCTTGCACTAACTGCGCTCACGCAAGGACGCGCATGGAAGGCAAGGTCTCTACCCACTGAGAAAGTTAGTTACAGGCGCATACAGTATTTCCTGTGGGTAGTATTACAAGGTGATAGCGGCGTGGCGAGGCAGCCTGTGAAGCGAAGCTGTGGTTGCTTTGCCTGAACTGGGACCGGTAAACAAACTAGTCAGCTAGAAGAGAAATGCGTGCTAGTAAATAGTCATAGTACTTTTCAATTAATAATAAAAGTTTAAATTCAGATAATTCACTCTCATATTAAAAATAAAACTTATGTCAGAAATATGCAAATAAAAATTGTATACAGCTAATAAATCGCACAATATTTTATGAAGTGTAATGCATTTAAATGACTTAAGCCTATCAGGTTACATTAGTTAAAACATTTTGGTTAAATTACTTTTTAAACTGTGATCATATTCCAAACCGCGTTATCTAACCACATACACCATAGACATATAGAGATGCACAGCTCTTCTATAGGAAATTAGTCGTACTTTGCGAATTCTAAACGTTTTGCTATTCAATGTTAACAAAGAAAGGCACAAAAGTTCTTATAATTTGAATATCATTAATTATTGCACTTATTCTCTGTGAATATCGCTAGTCATAAAATTATTGCACTTTAATGTAAATCCAATAATAAACGTATCGGTTTACCCCGGTTGGCCATAGTGTTTGACACACATGTTGGTTGGAATAGTCGGAAAATGTGTATTTTGGTATTTCACCAATCATGAATTCCAACCTAAGAGTTATTTTTTCCGCTGATATTTATATTTGTACTGAATTTTCCATATAATTGATTAGTACGGCTTAAACATTTTTTCCGTCTGTAAATACCTGCATTTTTTAAAATATGTTGCCGTACATGTTCTGGCAATATACAATATTTCAGGTACAAAAATAAATTTAATCTCAACATTTGTCCCGAATTGGGGCAATATTATTAATTGCAGTTACTAGCATTGCTACACATGCTGCACAACACTGACGAAGAGATTTCGACCAGTAATTTGACAGATCCCAACTACAAAATACTGAAAATAAAATTTAAATTGCCACGATAAAACTTGACACTGAAGATTCACTTAATAGTAACTAACTTGGTCAAGTAAGAAAATAAAGTTCATTTGTGTGTGAGAATACCCAAACTGTCTTTTATTTAATAAACATGTCCACCAAACGAAAAAAGCAGAGAATAAGGAAATAACGTGCCCTATATCTAAAAGTGCACATGCTTATTACTTACATAAAGAGTTCCCTTTGATTCTACACTCTGATCTTAAAAGTTATCATAAAGGCGTATGTCTACGCATTATATTAGATTTTTTTGGTAATTTTAAATGTCAGGGTATCTTTGCATATAATGATTTCGCGCACTGATACTTAAATTGTCGATCTTGAGTGTTTATTATAATATTCAGGAAATATTTTGGGAAAAAAATCAAATTGTTTTAAAGTAACTCAATTAACACCTCTTAACATTGCTGAGCATAATCCTTACTGTTCTTAAATGAATTTATGAAAAAAAAATGCCAGAAGTGGGACGACAGGCTGAGATTTGAAAAAACTTTAAGGTTGGAAACATACAGCTTTCATAGGTATTATTAATGATGTACGCCTATCTTAAAACGCAGATAAAAAATTTCAATATCAGTGTGTTACTATGTGTTTTTTTTTTTTTTTTACAGGATTCTGCGATGCAAAAATTGGTCATCAATCTGTATTAAATATCGGCTGCTGCCATAGCTGCTGCCGTAGCATCCAAAAGCTGCACCTTACAAATCCATGTTTGCTGATTCTGCTGTCTGGGCTCTGTGATCGTGGGTACATGAGTATTTAATGGGTTCATCAAAAGTGTGTTTAACAAGAATTCAAAAAGAATAGTAACCTGAATTAAATTAGTTTTTACTATTAGGAATTTACTTTTTACAATAATTACTTTTATATGTTTAAAGCTAAAATCTTCTAACCTGAACTAGTAATACAATTGCAAAATTACGGAACAAATTATTTACAAAATTTTAACAACTGTTTTGACTGGATGTATGTAGTATTTGATTTTCTGAAAGAAAGAAAAATGAACTTGTGCATGCCAAAGCTAAACTATTTATGTGAACATGAGTTTTAAAATATTTATTTTTGTGCTCTTGTGTGATATATTTATTTATGAAATAAGTTTTATATTTGCAATAAAGTTTTATATAAATGCATAAATTTTTGTCAGATACCGTCCTTTATTTTTATTGTTCCAGACGTAATATAAAAGTGAAGTTTATCACTCACTTGGTAGTTTTTGTAAGCAACTTCATTTGAAAGGCTTTTGCATTACCTGATGAAAAATAAAATCTTCATATGATATATTGATTATTCTGGTTGATCAGCAAGCCGTAACTTCAAATCGATTTGTTATTGCAAGGATACAATTTATATGTAAAATGGGACTAAAAGCCTGAGGAGTAAAACAGAAAAAAATTATTTTATTTGTCTGAAGAATAATTTATATGATTAATCAGTCAGTGGTTAAAATCTACATTCTAAATTATCTGTTTCAATCGGTTACCTTAAGTTTTAACCAACAGTGCGCCAGCGCTTTTACTCGCGTGTTTTATTCATAGCTGACATTTATTTTAATTGGAAATCCTCTTTGTACACAGATAGGCAGTTGTCATTTTCAGGCAAATCTGCTAGTTGAATTAACTATATAGCAGGACAAGTAGCTATAGCAGTCCACGCGAATAGCAGTCTTTAGGTTTGTCGCTGCCACTAACAGCGACTTCGCCTGGGCCTTACTTAGCCACAGAAAAATTGACGTTGCGATGTAATTAGACTCTTTAATGTAAGGGGGTACTCGAATGAAATACGTAGTTGACGTGTTACTGTTGGTGGTGCAGACCTCAATATTTGTTTTTTTGAAACCTTCACGTGAATTTAAGTTCCATTAGAGTTTTGGCAGGATAATGATTCGCTGAAATATAAACTTATTTCGTGTCCCCACCTTGAGGTTAGCGAGATGGTATATGCGAGCTGATGCTGTAAAAACTTCAGTAGATAGCGGACTGCATAATCCATTTTCACCACTTTCGAACTTCATCCAAATTGCACTTATTTCATCTTTCTTTCAATATTTGTGTGTCGGAATTGCATATTTACACAGCCTTTAAAGGAATTTGAGCCCAGAACCTCCCGAAAAATAGATAGGAGCTGCAACCAACTGCGTCACATAACGCCGAAATTATTCATGAAAACTAATTTTAAAAATATTTTAATTTTCTGGGCTCATGTACGTTGTACAAAACCACGTCTCGACAAAACTATAGAACTAAACACCTCTTAATTTAGTTCTTACTGGTCATACTTGCATTTCGGATTGCCTGCCATGAAAACTCACAAACCAAGTTTTGTTATTAAGCTATATTATTAAAAAACTTGCATAGCTCTATAGGTACTTACGTAAGCATTCTGATGGGAACCCCACACCAATATCTCCACTTGTTAGACAAGTGTCTCCGTCTAATAGAAAAAGAAATGAGTTTTCACCTCTTTAGTTATCTAATTTCAAAATATCTTAGTTTCGTACCATAAATATTTTTTTAAAGTATCAAAGAGATGTGAAAATCACGATAGCTCTTCAATCAAAGCAAAATCTATAATTAATTAAAAATCAATAACAGAAGTTTATCTCAAACGAGCTAGTCTGCGTACAGGTTAGACATGCCTGGACATGAAATTTTGAATAAAACAAGGCAGAAAGGCTTCTCTATCGCGGTCAATGACAGTACATTTCCTATCTGATTAGCCACCCACTTTACAGTGGATGTGGTGGCACATCTTCCACTGTGGTGCTGTGGCTGCACCTGGCACATTCCTGCATACGCCCTGCTGTAATAGTACGCCAGCAGCTGCCGGTCCAGTTGTAGTGACCTGCTTGCACCTGCCCCTCAGCAGATGCTCAAACATGCGAGTCTGCTGCTGTCAGGAGACAGCTATCCCCTAAGTTGAGCCGACAGAGCAGTCTTGTCAACCAGCGATCTGGTCAGTAAAGACTCTGAGCAAGCTCTCCAGCGCGCAATGTAAAAAATTGCGTGTGCATAAATAATTGTATTCTGCACGGCATGTGTTCACTAGTATTGATTTCCCGACTTACCAGTCACACTATTTTAATACTCTACTTTAAGGGACACCAGTGGCAATAGTAGGTAGCATATTATGTGAATTGAATTAAACGTAATCTATGCTACACTCGTGTATTTCAGACATGTAACATCGTTACTGTGTTTACAAAGGTATCTTTATATACATCCAATAGTTTTACGTCTGCTTTCTCTAATTTCAGGTTTCCCGGACAAGTAGTTAAAACAGCACGTTTGATATCAAAAGTGACGTGGTTACCTACTTGTAATTAAAACTCCAAAATGTTAGTACTGGGCGGCGCAAACTACATTTGTTCGAAGACTCCACGATGGCGATGTTAATTTGCTGCCCTTTATTCTATCCCATACACGTATAGAGTTATAAGTGCAAAGAGCTTGCAAAATACAATACAGACTTTCTAAAATAAATTCTGTCGCCCAGTAAAGAAACGTTAGGCAGGATTCTAGAGTGAAGTTTCAGAGGACGTCTGAGTGGACGAATCTACAGTATGTAAACAAGTGATGGATCGTGTGGAAGAGAATGGAAGCAATTGGATAAAAGGTCACTGCACTGTTTAAGAAATGGTGGCAAGATTAATTGGTAATCGTGCTTTCATTTACAAACGATTGTGAGGTCATCAGACTGAATCTGCATCGGAAATAAACAATCGCTACTAGGCGGCGAGTACGTAAACGGTTAAATTTTATCTGTATCAATGTTCATGTTCGCAACCGAAACACAACTACTTGCTTCCCGACGCCATGATAATCGAACTAACTTCTCTTGTTTTCAATATGGCGGGCAGGCACCAAGTTCAAATCACAGTCAATGTAACAACAGTACAAGTACACAGATTGGGTACAAACATTCCGCCCACCGAAAATAACTATTTTCTTACTTAAGTCCACACTTTCAATTATGACAACTAGTCCTATAAAAATGTTTTGTTACACATTATTAATATATACACACAAACAAACAAAAAATCAACACAATCTGACAGTTCAATCAATTTCTCCACTAAGGCACTATTCTATTGGCAGTAAACAAATTTTTGAAGCTGAACGAGTCAATTCCCCTTGAAGAGTTCGGAGTGTGACAACACGAACAACTCCGTCGTGGCCAGGATGGACAGCAGTGATCCGAGCCCTTTTCCATTTCAAGGGTGGTAGGTTAGAATCCTTCAAAAGGACCAACTGGCCCACATGTGTATTTGGTGTCAACTTGTCCCATTTGCCTCGCTGCTGAAGAGTGTGGAGGTATTCCATGCTCCACCTCTTCCAAATTCTCTGCTGGAGCTGGGTAACGAGTTGCCACCTATCCAGACGATTTAGTGCCAACTGCGTCAAGTCATGGTCTGGCAATGCCACAAGCGGTTCTCCGACAAGAAAATGAGCAGGAGTCA